>JANSTR010011124.1:0-38227 GCA_025434805.1 Antipathozoanthus remengesaui | reverse complement strand
ACTGGATCTGATTTAATAGCATCAGATTTTGCAAGTCAAGGAGAAGGCAGTCTATTCATGAGTGATCTTACATCAAACATCATTACAGATTAAACTGCCATTTTGTTTGGAGAAACGGTTTTTAATTAGGTTGTCCAAACTGTCAAACCTATTGTTTACAGATTGTGATGCAAATTCTATGTTCATTTCAAATTCAATATTGTCAGCAATCTTCCCATATCAAGTTATTATTTGTAAATATTGGATCATTTCTAAGTCAATATTGTCAACTATCTTCCCATATCGTTAGTTATTATTTGTAAATATTGCATCTTTCTAAGTCAATATTGTCAGCTATCTTCCCATATTAAGTTATTATTTGTAAATACTGAAGTCATTCTGTTGGAACAGATGTTCAAATCTGTCAAAGGTAGGACAGTTATGCAAATACATAGCAGAACAGTTTTTTGTGCACTGCCATTGTACTGAATAAGTTACACTTGGAGCCCAGTGAGCTGCAGTGGTTTCATAGCAAGTTTTGAAAACAATTTGAATGAAACAGAAAAGAATGATAAAGGATCATTTCAAAGTGCTGCAAACATTTCATTTTAATGCTTCTATGAACGGAATTTTCTAAAATATTATGAAAGTTGTAACATTGTGTTATTTGGTACCATATTCTTCATACTAGAATCTGAACTGACAAGCCTTTCATTTTATATTAATTAAATACTTATATTTCTGGATGAGATAAACTGACACCATACTTTGAGGCTGACCTCACATCTTGAGACTGACCCCTTCCCCCACCCCCCATCCAGAGACTGACTTCACATCTTGAGACTGACCCCTCCCCCACCCCCCACCCAGAGACTGACGCCACATCTTGAGACTGCCTCTACCCTATCTGGAGACTGAGGGAGAGGCTGACTCCAAACCCTAAATTTTTCCCATTCTGATGCTCCCCCCATCCTGAGACTGCCTCTACCCTATCTGGAGACCATCCATCTTAGGATCTGGCATATTCTGAGGTAAACCACGTGTACACACCATGAGGGCTTCCATTCTGAGCCACCCCCCCCCCATATTGAGACTGATTGGGCATGTTGCGAGGCTTGCCCCACCAATCCAGAGACAGACCTACTACTGCAAGACTACTCCCTCCACGATTCATACCCCTCATTGTATCATGCCCCCAGCACTGTCACTTGAGCAAGATAACAGAATTACAACTACAGCTATTTGTTAAGAATACTAACTTACGAAATTTCAAAACTTGTTTAAGATACATAACCAATGTTTTTTATAATCAGGTGTACTTACTTTCATGAGTTCTACTGTTAATTTTCGGGTTTGACGATAGCTTTTCGAAATCCTCTTTGCAGTAAAGTTTGTTGTCTTTCAGTGCAAATTCTTGTCCTTTTTCGAGCCTGTGGCCACACATTACGCACACGAAGCACTGCAGATGATAAACGTTTCCTAGAGCTCTCATAACTAGTTCACTAGCTGGAATAATCTTGTTGCAGCCACTGCATTTGGTCCCAAACACCCTGTAGACAAACAGATAACACTGACGATAAATAATTTTTCTGTTATATTTCATAGCCATTTAAAATTTCGAAGACGTGAAAATGTCTCTTTCTTTATTTGAAGAAATAAACTAATTTATCAACTATGCAAAGAATTTTTTTGAGCGATGCAACAGTAACTACGGTGCTGCAATCCTTGAACAACCAGTTAAGACCTACACCGTCTCGGAGTTTTGAGGGATCCAGGTTTAGTTTAATCCTCTGGGATCAAACTCTTCGAATATGTTTGGTTTTGAAAAATGTGAAGACTCTTGCCAGCTGATTGTTTTGATGGGCTTAACAGTTATCCTAAAAGAATTGAAAAATTACGTTACGTCAGTTGACGAAGACCCTTAAAATCGACTTAAAACAGCCGATATACAGTTTCATGTTAGGCCTGTATACAAGCTAAATTCGTTTGAGATCAGTGTTTGTTGGTTTCATAAATTCAAAAATACTCAATTCTCGAGCGTTGCGTTTTGTTTTTCGTTCGAGCAAGTTCCTTGTCTGAAACATATTTCCAGCAAGATTTAAAAAAATATCCTGATTTGTGCGGGTTACAAATTTATCTCACAAACTGTAAGTAATATTGTCATTTTAAAATAGTGAATCACTGCCATTTTTTCCTTGTTCTGCATGCGACAAAGAGGAAGAGTACGTCGTGGCTTTAGTCTCTGCCATTAGCTGAATTTAGAATTGCAACTGGCTTACAGAACAAAGTATCAATTAATGTTGTGTACTTTATTTATCGTGTGAGTTAAAGGCCGATAATATAACCCTGTTTATTTCAAGAATATTATATGCTAGCGGAGCGGCGAGACCGTCTCAGACGGATAAAGTATAAGGCACAAGTAGAGTCACTTGACATTGCTCCGCGTTGCGTGCCAGCTCAGATTAGTTCTGTTAAATATCTAGATGGTAAAATATCTAAATTAGAGGCTCGTGTAAATGCTTAGCCTGCAACTTCTAACACATACTCTTTAAATTATGAGTTGTCTGATGAAAAGTTCCGCAGACGTTTTACTTTTAGGACAAATTTGCTCAGTTTAATTGCCGACAAAACAGCTTATTGTCGGCACAACTATCTTGCCTTTTCGGACGAAAACTATACAAAGCAAAGTTATTTTTACAGTTCCGAATTTCTTCTGTGCTTTTACCTGTAGACTTACGGACTTGCAAGCGTCTTGATCTTCACATTTTTATGTTTGGAATCGATTTCAAGTTCAATGTCCATGTCGAATTCTCTTCGCTCTTCTAATTTGCCGTTGACCTGAATTTGTGTTTGTCTTTGCTAAACATTATTCACTTTTGTCATCGTGTTCGCTCGTCCTATACATATGACCGTCAAAAATAGTTTTTACATTGTAAACTTGCAATAAATCAGAAAAGCTATGCGTTTGGTAAGAAATTAAAGGATTATATGATAAATTTGTTTGCGTCGGTTGAATAACTATATAGCATTTGTCTATAACTTTCGTCCAAGCAGCCAGCGGTGCCATCCAATCTAGGTATAGCATATAGTTTGGGATCACAAAATCCAATAAACATATTACAAGAATTCTAACTTTCCTGAAATACTATAAGAACTGCAATTAATAAATTCCCCTCTGCATGAATCTTAAACCGGCATTCCAACATCATATTCTCTTGCGGAGACCGGCAAGGTCAAATCAGTTGGAATTTGTGTTACTCGCTCCTTAACAAGAAACTCTCACGGAAATCAAGTTCAGCTCTTGAAAAGTTAACTAAAGTTACCTTAAGTGACAATTGCACAAATCTGGGTGTTGGATTTATTGTCATATCTTCGCTTTCGGAAAATATGCGACGTTCGTGTCTACGGAAGAAAATGTATCGTCCTTGCAGGGCGTGTTGATTTGTAAATAATTATTTTTATTGGTGTATAGTGTTACACAGCGGAGAAATGCAAAATATAAACTTTGCCAAAAAAGTAGATTTTGTTGCTTTTATTTCCAACCATTACATAAGGAAAACGAAGTGGTGTCATTCGTTTGTATTTTGAAAGAGTAAACATATATATTCTTAAAGTGTCTCGTGTTTTCTAATTGATATTTCTTTTTGAAAAAAATCACAAGATTTTTGGAGTTTGAAGATGCATCAAAATAGATTTTGATGTGTTTCTCTTGCATTCTACATTGATTTCTGTAAAACTGTTACGAGCTTACATTGGTGGGAGTATCATGTTGGGCGTGTTGACCGTATTCCTGCCAGACATCGTCAATCACTTGTTTCCTACACTGAATCGTTATTCCTTTCCACTGAGGAACGAAAAACTGCGTTCAAAGTTATATTCATCGTGTTGAATTAACATAAAAGTCACCAAAATACTGCGCTCATTCAATGGGTTCTTGCGTTTTGACACCGTCCTCTGGCAACATATTCTAATTCCATAAAGTATTCTCACGATTTGGCGGCCCGCACAAAGCAATTTTACATCATTATCTGGCGTTTCCGTAGCTTTGTGTGTGTTAAACATCAACAACAACCCACAGGTCAGAGCAAAACGGCTAATTTCTTTAAAACATAAAACCTGCTCATAACCCTGTGTCTCGAATCATCAACACCCATTATAAGTTTGTTAAGACTACTTTTAAAATTTCAAACAATGTTTTGGATTAGTTTGGGGAAATTTTATCTTTTCAAATTGAATAAAGCAAGCACCGCCATGAGTTCTGTTTTCAACCAAACGTGCGACACAAAATGGTCGTGCTTTTGGGGCTTTCACAAACATGTTCAAACATTAGCTTTTGCCATCTGGCTTGGTGGAAATTATTTCAAAGTGAAAAAGGATTATAATGATATTTTAGCGGCGGAATCCGCCCAATAGGCAATTGTTGAATTTAGCTAGCGTCTAGATGAAAACCCTACTGTTTCAATCAACCTCCTGTGTAGCTAAGTACTCAACAATGGTGCGAGCATGACAATTGGCTTTCAAATAGTGCCGAAAAACTTGAGCGAAGATTTTATTTTGAACCCGAACGCTGATTGTCAATTAAATTTAGTAGGATTCTACTCAAGTAGCACCAAATGTAAAGTTTATACGCATCTAAGGATTCTTATAGCATTGTATTGTCAATGCTAATGTGACATGATTGTGAGCGGAACGCAATTTTGCATATTCAGAATTTCGCTGGTGTTTGGCGGAAACTTTACTGACCACCTGTGAAGCGTTTTGCGCTTGCATGCAGGTTGGTTTTATTATGGAACGGATTGAATGCTTTTGAATACTACCCTTTCTTGAGATCGAAGATTCACTTGAAAACTTTGCACTGTATTGAGAGCGAAGATTCAGACCTTGTACAGAAAACGGTCGTGCGCAGTTCTGTGGTATAACCCATTGCATAAACCTAGATAATCTTAAACGGGTGTGATGGAACTCAGTTCACTTCTATTACTAAGAAAGAATGAAATCACTATAAAGGCTGTTCAAACACTGATCTGTTCGGAGGTACTTTTTTCGTGGAAATGAATATCTTTATCGTTCCCGTATTTCTGACATACCCCCAAATTGAGCACGTTTCAAGTATCAACATTCAAATGTTTTAACTAGTTTATCATAGAGTTTGCTATTAAAACTATGGGGCAGTTGCTTCGGTGAAGGACGCTCCATTTCAACGGATGAAATTTTACTTAAAATCGGCACGGATCACGCTGTTATAACTGTAAAGTCACGTTATTCAAATTGGCCTTTAGTCAAGGCCATGACGATTGCTCAAGTTCTCTTATGATCAGATCAAACACAATATTTGCTTCAAAAGAAAGTGGGAGAATCTATTGAATATTGGGTTTATTTCTCCAGTGTGTACAATAGCCTGCTGCTTCGTCAAGCTATACTTAATGTTCTTCCCGAGGACTGAATCTGCAGTTTGATGCTTTAAAGCCTTTTTCAATCAGTTGCAGTTAAGAGAGGGTCATTTCGTTTTGAGTTTCAACTTGTTATATCAAACTTACTCTGCTTTGGTCTGGAGAACTAAGACTTTCGACGAATTGGCTCTCAGAAGGCCATGATTCTCCAGTAAACTCCAAAAAAGTAAATTGGATTGATTGATAGTGAGATTGACGAAAGTACTTGCAATTAGGACAAATGATTTCCAGATTTTTTACAGAGCAACAAGCAATACCCTGTTAATGCAGCATGATACTTTTGGTGAGTTTTTGCAGTAGTGCATGTCTGGTTCTCGGTGTGTAGTATTAAATATCAAACTGTTTCTCAGCTTCACTCTCAG
Organism: Antipathozoanthus remengesaui; assembly: GCA_025434805.1. NCBI lineage: Eukaryota > Metazoa > Cnidaria > Anthozoa > Zoantharia > Parazoanthidae > Antipathozoanthus > Antipathozoanthus remengesaui. The sequence continues at coordinate 32,436 of JANSTR010011124.1, read as the reverse complement.
CAGGTTGAAGCAAGAGTATAACGTTTAACAATACGACAGATATTACTTCTTCGCCTTAGACGTTTGAATGCTTATGAGATACTAACTCAAATAATACTTGTGTTAAATTCTAATTTTTAAGTGTCGTGGATTCATATGCCAGTCGCTTCGGGCTACGAATCCATAGGAACTCGCATTTCACCTCGTATTGGATCACTCTTCTTGCTGGGTTATCTACACAGGATATTAAAAACATTATAAAAACCTTCTTTAGCCCTTTAATTTGTAACCATCAAAGAAAACTTAGACACAACATGAAGCAGCTAAAAATCATCGTGCTATGTTCGTCTTTCCGTAGTTAGGCGCACGTATTGACTGTTGTAGTAGTCTGTAGACTATTCAACTCAAGATTGGCCGATAGTTAACAGGCTTTGACCGGTGATAACATGTTTTCTCCTCCAGAGATATGAAATATACTTTACTGACTGGCCTTACTGATATCTGATGATTTAAGTAGGTATAGCTGTAGGCCAGGCATGCACTCAACACATAGAACATCTGAACTAGAAGAATGGCACAGCGGAACATGAAACCTGCAATCCCTGATCGAGAAGATAAAAATGGGAGATTTCAATGCCTTGAACTTTTTTCAAGCTGGTGACGGCCACAAAACAACGATTACAACAGGAAATGTCCCTCTGAGTGACTTTATTGTCTGGAAAGTTAAAGTTACGACCGAAAACTGACATCGAGATAAATGAGAGATCAAGGAGTAGTCTTTCTCGACCTTAACAATACTCTGAACACTATAATGGGGTTACTGGTTAGCATGAACTGTTTTAGGAATATCATATGCACTGATTTGCCTCACCGCAAACTACATAACTGAAAAAAAATGCAAGAAACGTATTACAGTGAGCTTTGTATATTCCTTGAATGACTCAGAATGTACAACTAGAACTGACTTATCAAATCAATCTATTGTTTTTGCATGGACGGAATGCGAGAATGCTTTATAAAATGCCTCTGATACTGAAGTACAGTATACCAGCGGAGACTTGAAAAATGCACAAACAAATTATTTGAGCATAGTTTTACAGGTCATAGGTTATTGCAGAAAAGCATTACTCAAGTCTATACAATTGCGCTAACTGTGAAATCGCTTACGATCCGATGTTTACAGCGAACACGTACTGCTGTAGGTGTGAGAGTTTATCAAGAACGTTTCAGTACAATCGCCGGCTGCAGTTCGGTTAAGAGCGGCTAACTTGTGTGGTTAGGTACTAAACGAACATAAGGGATTGTTTAAAGTTAGTATCAGATAAGAGCTATCAAAATTAGGAAACGAGACCATCGAAATTAGCCTACACAAAATGGTGAGACTTAATTTTGCAAGAACTCTGTCAAAAAGGAGATAAAAGATAAGAAAAGCACAAGAGTTCCTGTCCTCCCGCGTGTTAAAGTTGTACTAAAGTATTGCAGGTATTTCCTAAAACTATACCTATCCACCGAATAGCAAGAAACGGTCTTCGATGATTTTGTTTCCTGAACGTATGCGAAACAAATTAATGACTCTGTTTGTTTCCTAAACACAAAATCTTCACGCGCAGCTGCTGTCATGTCTTAGTGCGTTCGTGATACCCATTTTCAACTCATTTTAAACTGTACATGTACAACTCTTTCAAAATTATAAGAAGGTTTTATTAAATGAAAAACTGGCTTTAACAGCAAGTCTCCTGAAAATGTTATCGAGTTTCCATGAGAATGTACTCAATAAGTTTAGAATGAATGTCAGTAGAATTATCGGAGACGTACCCACACCGCCAGGCCCCACGCAGGGTAAAGGAAGCACTCTGATAACCTTTCAAATTAGAATGGAAGTATCATCCATTGCAGTATTGTCAGTCAACCTATACAAACGTGTTCTTATGAAACTGCCAAAAACGATCTGTTCTTGTGTAGGACAGGCCTTTAGGATCCCAATTTGATCACGCGAATTTCATTAAGTCGATAAAATATTACTGAGAGTACTCTAATGTGTAGAAAAACGTTAGAAAGAAAGTATAATCTATGCACTTTATCAGGTTTATTAGAATGTTGTAGTATGTCACAAGAGCCGTCGCGTTGATGTCTAAATATATTTCACCGTTCCATTGTGATAGTACTGAAGTGTGTAGCTGTTCTCGGGACTTTTTTTCTACAGTTATTGTTGATATGTCGTCCTTAGCTGTAGAGACGCTACTTTTGTTTACATCTGACAAATGTTATCACCAGTTTTCAAAAATTCCTAAAATGAAAATGAAAAGTCTGCGCGTTTGCGAAGCCGAGCACGCCCAGTGACTTGAGGTGTTAAATTCCCCATTTTGTGATTAAGGGTTCAAGGTAGCTGTTATTTTTAATCTTATTCTGAATGACTACCCATCTGTCAAGGAAAAACTTTGATCGAAAACAGTTGTCATAGCTTAGTTTGCCTAGATGAAGTTGGAAAATGCAAAGAACACAAGAGTTGTGCCAGGGTTTGTAGACTATCTTTTCACTTCAAGTGCGATACTTATCCTATTTGGCACGAATATTAGTACCACAACCTCGTTTAGAAGGGCACACTAGTATATTTACGTGTTCCGTGGCATAAAACTGTGTTCACAGGTATAACGGTAAACATGGCCCAGTTATTTTCTACACCACTCGACTCTGGAAATCTTTCGCTTCGCTTCTCTCAGTGTTTCCAAAACGGCAACTGAATAAAACCAATATTCAATAAAACTTAAGCCACGGCTCGTACCTATTTATTCTTTTGTTAAGATTCAACATTCTGGAAGGTCAAGTAACTACAGCAATTCCAAACCAGCAATATGCACTACCTTTCGGTTAAGCTTCGTGTACTAGAATAACGGCTGTCAATGTTTTTCTTAAAGTTAAGTATGGAAGGTACATCAACTGGGAAAGGAGGTGCAACAGTATCACTTTTCTTAAGACAGGATAAAGTTCAGACTGGTTTACAGTTGAAGAAAGGAGGTACAACTCACCTATGTACTGGCCTTGAGAAAAACACTGTCTATACTAAGTGTCTAAGGAAGGCGAAGTTGAATTTATGATTGGGACATGTAGCCTGGTATGTAGGAAGTGAGCTGTCGTCTAACGAATATTCAAGCTCAGAACCAACATCGTGTGAAGTCCAATATCTTTACATAGTTATTTCATCTGTGTTAACCCGGAGTTCTGTACTATATCTACTTTGCCGATAGTACAATTTCCTAAAGATCTAAAGTATAGCAGTCGCAGTGAAGTGATTCTGCTGAAGCAAAACTGTTTCTTAAAAGCCAGTTGCTCATGAACTAAATTTGATAAGTTAGAAATAACGCATTTTAAAAGTCGGCGAGCTGCGAAACTAATGGCAATTTAAAATACGCTTCGTGCAACGTTTAGATTGTCTTTCAACAAATACAGGTGCGGAAATCATAGGGTAGTGTGATTTAAATGGGCACATTCTTCATTCTACTAACTATTTAGTTATTAGACACGCCAAATTTTCGCAGCAGTGCAGCACTGTTGTGTTGGAAAGTGCAAAAACTTATCTTGAACCATAAACTATCCATGGACACGCCCAAAATGAAAGATTTCGATAGCGGTTATAAATAGAATTTGTTGTGATGTCTCCTTCAAACGAAGCAAAACCAAAGGAATACTTATTCGTGAACAAACCGGACCCCGTCCTTTTGACAGTAATTTTGTATAGTTTAAATATTTTCAGCGTTATGTATAATGCCGTTGCCATATCAAAGGCTTGTTCTGTCATGTTTAACAGTGAAAATATGTTTAGTTTATGTTGTTGTCCAACTGCGCTCAAGATCAGTCGTTTTTCGTTGTCTCTGTCTCTCGCAGTAAGCCAAATCCCTTTTTCCTCTCTCTTTTACTAGTAATTACTTGAGACGGAGGGGTTCTTTTTTAACCTAATTTAATCAGGTAAACTCTCTTTCCACGGAAAAAACACTGTCTCTTTCGATGAAGAGAAACAATAATTCACAAATCGCTAAGGAAATTAAACCTCCTTTTGGCTTTTTTCTTTGGTAATATTTACCTACAATCGCACGAAGGCTGCATGAATAATTCACATCGACATCATTATCGAAGTACACTGTTCAAATTTTTTCAAACGTTACAACTTTAAGGCTTACAAAATATGAAAATGTTAAGAATAAAGTTGCTGGTCGTGTTCTAGTAAAGAAGTAATGAACATTTGTGAGAAGCGATAAAGACAGTCCTCAGGGGGAACGAACGCCGCCAATTGCTTAAATAGATGTAAAGATACCGCGCCATCGCGGGGAGTCAGGGACTTCCAATGCTTCGAGTTTCTCTTCGATTTGCTAAAAGCAAGTGAGCACGTGGAATATAATGGCATTTATCCGGTATCGCAGGACAGTATATCTGTGTATTGCCTTCGCTTGGATTTGAGGGCATCCGGTCCCGTTCAACACCTACTTCACTATTTAAACTTCTAGACAGCTTGGCAAAAAGCAATTGAATAAAATCAATCTTGGTTCTTTTTGAAGAGCTTATTAGAAATGCCCGCCTTTGATCTCTTATGATGTTTTGCCCAGTGTGTATTTCTCAGTTGGCCGCGGGTTTTGCTCGAGAAATGTGACATGTTGTCCAGAATTATTTCCAAACTCTACAATCATGAGGAAAATAAATTAACCAAACAAAGTCGTGTTTTGGTTCTTGGAACAAATTGGTGTTGAAGGCTTGTGGCTTGTTTGATGCGGCTTCTCTACCCTGAATATTATCAAGACAGTTTGCCTAAACAAACATCCAACGCGACACTCGCTGACTATTTCTAAGGCAACTGATGTAAGCTACTGAGAATGTGAGGCACAAAAAATATAGAGAAATGATCACAAAATCGTCTTGGCTAGTAACGAAATCGTTTTGAAAGAAGTTGCAGGTACACTGTAAACTTGATTAGGACACTTTGTTCACAGGCACTTTAATGGTTTTCCTGATTGACGTGGGTAATAGATACCTCATAAGACAAACATTGGATTACTGGCGCATAAACTCGAATCTGAACTCTTCAAGCGAATATTTCCTCGTTTGTGAGGCTGTAGTTTAGGAGTGATAAAATCAGAAGGCAAAAGCCTCGTCTTTGAAATGTAATCGTCGCCCAGCTAACTATTATTATCAAAACAACATATTATACGGGTAATTAATTGCAGCGTATGGTTTTAATTCAATGTAAGTCATAACCGCTCGAACAACTCCTAATATTTTTCTTTCAGAGTGTTGTAGTTTTCGGTATTTATTTCGGTTTTGCATACTATAGATGAATACCGGTTAATCCAAGATTGTTCTGTTGCACAGTAGTTCATCTCTTGTTGTGCAGAAACCTATGATTAAGGACAATGGAGGCGTGTTTTCTAGTAACCTTGACTGAGCGAGTTTCAGCGACAAACCGATAATATGGGGTTGCATTTAGTGTGCATATTCGGTCGGAAAGCAGTACCAGATGGCATTAATAACACAGTCTCTATGAGAGAATGGTGGAAGAGACGTATATATGTCTGTGAGCACATGTTAGCTTCTCGCGATAGCGCTGCCTGTGCTATGTTTACTAAAGTTTTCCCTCGCGAAAACTATTCTACAAATCAATGGCAAGAACCACAGAAGTTAAGTGTAGACGTGAGTTCAAATATCGACCCAGAATAACTGCCCAAAGCTGGTATATTCTAATTCAATGAAGAAAAGGTTGCAATGTATTTAGACCAAAGCAGAAAGAGCGGAAACTTATTTAGCACTTAAAGAGCAATATAGATTAACACGTTAAACAGAACTTCCTGTTCGCTCTAATTCGGCTGCTTACAAGCGCTACTGTATGACAAGCTTGGCACGACTTCCTATACGAGGACACAGTGAACCTCTTTTGCGCTTCTTCTGTGATATTTCTTTCGTTTCTGTCCTAACTTCATTTAATGAAGCCCAATTGTGTTTAAACGGTTTAGATAAACGCCGAGATTTTGTGCCTAACTTTTCAGTTCACTTCGCACCAAAGGAGAGCGGCGAATACTTATTAGGTTGTATATGTTTAAATCTTAGGAAGAAAGGATAATTTTTCGTTTGACAGCCGTGTGTTCAATTTGGTCTCAGTCTAAGAGTTGTACCGAAGTATACTTATAGAAAAAAAAACAAACTACTTTCACTGTTGTGAAGGCTTCGAGAGATCAGTCTTTATAGCGACTATAGCAGTTAATGAGCTTGAATGTAGATTTCGCATGTATAAAGTCGCCCTTGAAATCGACTTGAAGTGTTAGTGAAATCCCCAGACACGGCACTTTAGAGAAGATACTATTAATTACGAAAATATTTATCAAAGACTGGGAAATAAAAATAGTCTGTAACCCGATGATTTTCAATAATTATATGTGTGCATGTGTCTGAGATATGACATGACAGTGAAGTGGGCCTGATGCAGAGTGCAAGCAAGGTACGTAAGAACGACTTTGACTTACTTTTCGTAGTCGCTTCGGCAATAAAGTTTCCGATCCTTGCTAAAGCATGATCTCGATAGTGGCGCCCGACAGACACAGCACTGTAGACAAGTTTCGTGCCAAGGTTCATCGACCACCTTCATCACGAACCGATCTTCGATGGGTTCCTTGCATCCAGTGCAAATACTTATTCTGCCGTTTTGGCTACAGCTTGTTGGCTTTCCCCCTAAAAAAGAGAGGCCAAAACACAGATTAGAACACCACGAGTTCTGCTAACGGAAGGTACCAACAATCTACTAACCCTTGGTATGTAAAGGAGCTCTGTAGCCCGTGCAATCATCCATCGTCATTGGGAACAGCAGCAACTGCTTCACCGTGATAAGACTAACTAGCGATATCAGTGACTCGCTGATTGAGAGTTTGCTTGGAAAGCGAGCGAGCTGGCGCGACTTTAAAACTGCGAAAGCTCGGTTGCAATCACAGCATTATCCCAACTGGGGAGTAATGGGGCTTTAGGAAGTCACAAATCACCAAGACGTAACGGCTGTTCTCAGCTGTACACAAGTCGTCTATTCTTCTGTTTGTGTAATAATTTCTATTTGGGTTTTGACTTCTCTCGATCCGTTTGCACCCTTATCTGCCGCTTCGGTGTTTGCGAGTGATTTCTCCTTATCCACAACACCTGCTCGGGCAAAGATGCCGCACAAATTCCGCATAAATTGGCCGGAATAAGCAACAAATCCGAAGAGATTTTTTTTCCCGAGCGAACTAACTTTTCTAATCTCCTGAACCGTTGTAAATATTGTGCGTGGGAAGACAAGAGAACCGGTGCGGCGGGAGCTAGTGAGCTGAGCGTTACAATAACTAGCCGCTTGACACCTCAACAACTAAGCTATTGGGACTTGGGGCGGCATTGAGTCCTCTTTTATTGTCCTTTTTCTAATGACAGCGACGGCTTGATTGATTATCACGTGACAAGATCAGAAGGACGTTCAAACTGGTCGCCACACGTGCCCCGAATGCGAGCATACTCCAGAGAAACAATTCGCGAGCGCTTTGAAAAAGTCGACTTTTCTTGTGGGTCAAGAAAAGTGTCTTGTGATGCATGATGCGGCGGTTTTTGGGTGAAGAGTTTATTTAATCGATCTTGTTCTCGAAATAATTAGTGATACAAAGACCTATTATTATACGACTTCAATTGGCGAAGACCGCTTGAAATCTCTTGCATTCAGTCGACTAGATCACACCGGAAATGTAAGTTTACCAATCAGAACGCCAGAGATCGAGAAGAAGAGAGTTTCTTAGAAACAGATAATTTCTTAGCACACGTGTACGATGCGAAACAAACCTCTTGCGCCACCTGCAGCCTAAGATTTGTTGAAAGTTTCCAACACGTAACATTAACGGCAACAAACTTTAACACACCGTGGCGCTTATGCTAAACTCGGTTAGCGGTTTGACGTTGTGTGTACATAAATAGAAAATTATCTTCCGCTGAATCAAAAATGGCCGTGAATTTATATTCAGTTTGATGTTTGGAAGCTCATGTGTTTGTTCACAGCCAAGTTGTCAAGGCCGCCATTGTGAGAAGGACTTGTTGACAGTTGGACCTGTCTGTCATAAGTGGAATCCCGCGGTCGAGACACGCCCCCTAAACCAAAATCTGCCAATTGGCTGTGAATGGCGGTATATAAGACAAAGAATTATCTCAAGTGTAATTGGCCTTAAAGCTCCCTTATTTTCCCCTTGACTGCCGATGGTAATATACTTCTCGAACAAAAGTCGTACTAAAAGTTATCAAAAGCGAGATGTTTTGAAAAGGCGCGAGTCTGAGGGACTCACAACAAAGGTCAAGCCAGTAATTTTAGTACACTCAACACGGTTTAATACTTTGTTGCCATCGGTCCCGACCTGGTATTAAAAGTGGAATGACGAAAGCAGATTGATCGTGTGTGGTGTTTGAAGATTTAGGAAATGGGAATCTAACAAATTTCATTTGATAAGCTCAACGGTTATAGGAGATATTCTGATTAGCGTTAAAGTTCTCATTTGCGGCTCACTCGGGTGCCTGGCTGTTACCGTTAAAACATAAACTGATAAACATAAATACAATACTCCCAAAGCCAGAATCGCGTAATATCGACAACAGCCCCGAGCGAACTCTTTGAATCGTTTTGGCCAGTGTTTAAGGCTTCTACGGGGAGCCGATGAAGAGGCATGGCTTATGGTTGAGCGATAAAAAAACGAGTTGACGCGAAAGGTGTTGGACAAGATGTTAGTCGAATCTGGTCCATAAACAGGGACGCACGTTATTCTCAAATTGGTATGATATGAGGTGACCGTGAACAAACAAATTCACGACGACTTCTTACAGCCCATGTTAAAGTGAATGATCCCAATTAAACACTTCGCTTAATATCCAGACTAATAATTACCAGCTATTCAGTACTAAAGTGGTTAATGCTACGCTTCTCTAATGACAAAAACAAGACCCTAGTGTTTGAAACTTACCCCAGTGCAAGCTGCGGCATGGATTCGCTGGCATTTTTGCACTGACAAGACGTTAAAGCCAATCGAGTGAAGTGGAACGATGTGTCATGTCGTTGTCATAGATATGAAACCCGTAATGTAAAGTGAAACCGTCAGACAGTGGAAAATTTCGACATTTTTGCCTTTTCTGTGAGCGTTTCCGCTTGCGGTGCGAGAACTGCTGCAGGGTACAGTCCAAGCTCGTTTGCAGAGTGATATATAGCAAAGAAAGTTTTGTGTTCTTGCGACTTGGAGACAGGAAACTAAATCAATGCTTTCAAATTGCAAACTTTCCTCGCGCCAGGCTGACTGCGCGTACTAGAAAAGCTTTTTTCTTGCAGCTGGAAGTTTGCTGATACGCAAGAAATTCAGTCACGCCTGCCATTCCAAACAGGCTTCGAATCTATTCCTGGGGAGTGTCTTTCAACCTTTCCTTCCCCTTTTGGCACGAAATCTACTTGTGAGTGACACGAGATAATTGTGCTCTCAGCTTGAGATTCAGAGAATCACGCTTGTCGAAATAGAAGGAGCTGGTGTGTGAAACTGTCGGAGCATCTCCTGGCGGTTCTAGACACCTCATTATATTGCAAAAGAAAAGAACCAAGAACAAATGGAATAATTATTATCTCGTAGTAATCTCGTTTATTTGTTGACTGCTTGCGGCAATTGAAGTAACTGATACTCGTCAAATCACGAGCCACGGAGCGAAGTTCTCAACCAGATCGCGCCGTAGCACTTATTGATAATACTGTGGTGAAAAGACTCGGTTTCATATAGGAGAGATTCGTCAAGTAGATTCATTAAGAGGTTTATAGCCAGAGGTGTTATTGGAGCTGTTGATTGAGAACGAAACAGTCGGAACAGCGCTCAAAGGGTTTTAATCGTGGGGCCTATTGTCTGTTGACAAGCAGCCGAGGGGGGCCGCCCGCCGAGAGATAGTGTACCGAGCGACTGTTCACAGATTCACACCCCCACAATAAAATGGCTTTGGAACGACTTGCAATTTGATTTCTAGACACTCTGATACTGCCACAGCAGAGATTGTCAGCAAACGAAATGGCTGCAAATGCGAAATTATTTTGTAGGTTGTTCGATCTTTTTGACCAAAAAGTCGGCAAAAGTCACCAGCACAAAGGGTAATATTATGCTAAATTATTACAAAAGACACGTTTCGCTAATATTATACCGTTTCAACTCCCGCAGCTGTTTGTGGCTCGCTCTGTATAGCCGAGCATCTAAACCGGTAGGGGATAACTACATCACCTTATTAGTGAACAGTCACTATGTTTTGTAATAAAAGCGGCGAATTTTTTTGTTTTGGAACGCGTTCGTGATATGCTTAGTATGGAATGTTTTTTTTGTCATTCTAGCTTTTTATCACCGCTAACAACACTCCCTAATAAATCCCGCTTGTCTTTTGGTTATCAGTAACTTTGGCAGTGAGTTTATTTTCGGGGGTTTCGCCATTTTGGTGGGCGACTTGTGATGCAGATATCAGAAGTGGATTGCATTTCCATAATGTTTCGACTCTAATTCAGCAATGACATCGAGACCCTTTGAACTGGAAGTCTTGCTACTGTACTAATATTTCGTGATTAACTCAACATCGAAAATATAAAACCCAGAGAAATTTTAAATATGCCACAGATCTGACAAGGTTTCAATACCAAATTTGAGCAGAATACGTGATTTCTAACTACAGGTTGGTTGTTTCAAGACACTTCCTATATTTATTCATATTTTTCACGAACTCGGGAGATAACACATAACGCGGTAGTGTCATAATTTGACGAGCAGCCCAATAATTAGGTTTTTTTTCAACCTCAGTTCATTGTAATTCAGTAGTGTTTTTTTATTAAACGTAGACTATTGAAAAATATATTCGTAATGTTTTCTTTTTCTGTTTTGAACGATTAAGAGGCAAAATGTAAATGTTATTTGCTTTCTTTGAATCTTCAAGTGCCTATTCATTTCTTGTTGCAGGAGTAATTGAACCCTATTCATTCGTGTTCAAGAGGCGATTTAATTTTATGATACAGCCTTTACAGGATTATTTTAATAAAGAGCTGCAAATGTAGCACGAGCAGAAGTGTTATTTCTTCATAGGATCCCGCTTCGATTCGATCTGATATCTGTGATCTTTGCATGCAGCGTTTCTGTAATACTGATATCAAGTTAATAGGCATTATGCCAATTACACGGTTTTTATAGTGCCTTCGAGATCTTTAAAAACCTGCTTGATGCGGTCTGAAGTTACTCGGAATACACCTCAAATTTGCAATGCTAAATGGCATAAAAATCAGTGGCAAATATTCCGGTATTAAATCATCTGTTACAATACAAACAAACTATTTTCTTCTTCTTCAGTAAATTCCGATCGTAATCTTAGACTTGGATTTTATTCAAGTTGATAAGGATCTCAATCGGAATTTCTTTACATTTTGTACAATTGTATTGGGAAGCGACAGCTCTTGTGTGTCTTTAGGGAACCGTTGTTGTGATCGCAAGACGCACGTTGGCCACGTAAGAGTGAAGTCCTAAAGGGAGTTTCAAACGGGACGATTTTTAAAACAGATACCTTGTAGGTTATCAAACACAAAATTCTAATCATCGATATGCCTGATGTACAACTGTACAGTAAATATGTTATATGTAACGCCTACATGTAGGTATATTTGTGGTTGATTACTTCATATTTTGATTTAAAAACCTGCAATATTTAGAGATAATTCCATTCACGGCTTCTTGGATTCGGACCTGAGACGGCTGTTTCATTTTATTATAAAATATATATTATATCAGCCGAATGAACCTTCAATTCAGATCTTAACCATGCATCTACATGCAACAATTTTGTTATTAACACAATCCAGTAGCACTCAAACTTTCAAATCTGGAGGAATCTGCGCACTGAATGAACGAATTTGAAATATCCGGCTTTAAGAATGAGAACCTTTGAAACGTTTGGGAGAAGTTCATGAAATCGAATCGGGTTATGCGAACCGAAATTATTGCTTTTGATCGCTCAGTGGGCTACCGCGTGTCGGTGAAGAGCGAGAAACACTCTTCTAATTAGAAAGTACATAATAAAACAGGGATCACAGCTTGACGCCACTAGTTTGTAGACTAAACGTAGTGCAAACCTTGCAATCTCTTTTGGCATTACCGTGCTCCACTGACTAAGACGTACTGTTAGTTAGTATTGCAAGATAATCATTGTTACCAGGACATACCTCAGTCGTACTCGTTATTAAAACAGTATGCTGGCTCGACTTGTGCTACGTCTTTAGGGTTTTTAGATGTGGTAAATAAGACTAAAGGCGATAGTTTTAATAACGAAAAGAACTGCAAATTTGTTAATTTGATTTTAGTTAGTGTTGAAGATCATGGATAATCGGTGAAGCGATCCTTTGAAAGTGAGAGCTATTTCACCAATTCTAGACAATATCCCAAAATTGCATTTTAAAATATTTTAATATAAAAGGTATCATACATGCAACTGTGGTGAGTAGATTTTGTGTTCAAGCCTCCAAATCACATTCACTTGTATCTAAATTAAACAATAACAAGCAAACACGAGATCAAGGAGCCCAGTTCAGACATAGTTTATACACTTTTAATTTCTGACGAGTTGGATAAGTGCAACTCCCTGCGATCAAGGACAAGGGAATGACCGAAATGTATGACAATTTTTGAGCTTTATCCCACAGACCTACTAAGGAAGTCCAGTCTGATGGGTGCTGATAACTCAACTGAGCCGGCCGTTCGCAGTTATTCAGTAACCAGTTGAACAGTTGAATGTGAGCTTTTACGGTTAGAAAGCACTCTGCCTCTGGCCATTCACGGTAACTCGCTACACTTCGAGAGGTTCGATCAGTATTGCATAGATTGGCTGGGAAAATAATGCGCGACTAATTTCTCGTTTATATTAGAGAGAGAATAATTCCATAACCTGCATGGTTGGCTGGTAATTCCGGAAAGAGCAAAGAGAATGAAATCATCAGTGTCGGCTTGTTCACAAGGGCTCGGTTTTGTCATTTTGTTTGGAAAACTTTCATTCCATGATTATTAAAGACGTGACCTTAAAAACTACTAATAGAAATAAATGTTTCGAATTCGAATCATGCAGTCGTTATACATAAACAATGGGCGTCGCTGTAATTCAGTGTTACCTTGTAGAATTGACTGCGTAGAAGTCATTCGATGTGGTGGAACTAACTCGGTGACAAGCTTGGGTACACATGAACAACTACAAGTATAATACTGATAATACATATACACCCAAGTTATTTGTGAGGTCGACTGTTTCAATATGTATATATATATGTATTATGTGGCTACAGAAGTGGCCCCCGTGAGGTACATAACCTATACTCTATGAATTTTTTCTGTGCATGAGTTTTACTGCTTTTCTTGTGTGTGCTTATCTTATACATAATGTTGTTTGGCTTTGTTGGAACACACGCTGCCTAGATTGTTGTATAACGGTCGTCTTTGATTAGTCCGTCTAAGACTTCGTTTGAGAATTTGAGTTTATCTATATCGAGTCCGAGTGAGTTGCTAACAACAGCAGGCTTCGTACCTGTTGGTTTGTGCCCACTGCTCATTGTGACACCCCACAATAATCTGACTTCCTTCAAAGACGCGCTATTAGGTCGGAAGATGACTGATCACTGACGATCTGGAATCTTCTATCAGTGGCTTTCGCTCAGCCGCTGAGCACAGTTTATACATCAATCAGAGACAAGTCTGATCCCCGCTCACCAAAGATCTCCCAGGCCGAATAAACCGATTTGGAAAGTTGAACTGCACAATCGGACCGTCCAGATTTGGGGAAAGTTATCTAACATTTTCGGTAAAACTAAAAAAAGCATTTTTTCATTTACAAGAGTTGATCGTATTCATGTTTTTCGACTTTTACCGAGTAGATTCTAGTAGCTATAGCGATTCATTTACTAGACGCACAGAACGCTATTAAATCTTTCACTACGCAAACAGTGTTAAAATTCAGGAGCATGGGCTACAGTTTTTTATTTGAGTTCTGTCAGAACAAATTAGCATTTTTGTTGTTATTTGCATTTGGTTTGGCCAACAACTGCTGTTTTCTTTATCATCCAGCATGATAGACGTTCAAGATTTAGGTTGGAACTGAGTCACGAATACTCATTAATCAAGAAAAAATGATTTATTTTGGGCTTGGCCTGATGTGTTTTAATTTTAGGGTAACACGTCTCATTATTATTACTGAGTGATATCATATATATATATATAGAAATCCTATTGTGGACTTGATAAGAGTTTTCTGATTAGGACGCCACATTTGGAAGGAAGGTTAACATACGATCTGAACTGTTAAGTTCTTCAGAAAAATTTAGAACAATGTACATTTTCGACACTTCTGTACGTTGCTGATGGATCCACTGGCAACCTACAAAGAGTTTCAGTTTACCAGAGTCAACAAATGTCATATCATTCAATTCATCAGTCACAGATTGTCAACTGATGTAAATTCTTAATTTGGGACGGCTTGAGCCACGAGCTAGAAATTCGTTTATACATCTAGTGCTTTTCCGATTCTTGACTTCACTTCCTGAACTCTCCATTCCTATATCTCCAAAACAAGAACCTGTTACTTTTGCCTTTCTCTTTTTCAACTGATATAAAGTTAAATACGAGTCTCTTTTCAAGAACTGACATCCAAAGGTATTCTATATAAGTGGAGCAGCAGTCGTTTATAGCTGCGTATTTCGTCAAAGAACTTAATTACAATACCTATTCTACCCCAAATTCGGTCAATATGCGTCATTCGACAGTGTGTGAGCTCAGTTGTTCGGCCTAAAATGTGAATTCTGCTGTGGAAAGTCTGATTTTTAGTTTCTTAGCAATTATTTCTGCGGCTATTGGGCCCGTTAAGCAGCTCTATCAACAAAGCACTGTCAATGTGTCGAAATGAGCGGCAAGTTAAAAGCGGGTTTATGACAAGCAAGTCATGCTTGTTAGCAAAGGATGGGTCATCGCGAAATGCTCATTGATGTCAAGAGCTCAAAGAAAACCGAAAGAGCAAACAAGTAATGTCAATTTTAGCAGTGTGTGAACGAGGGCTTGGATGTTTGATTTCGCATCTAATCACCAGCCAGACATGTCACCGCATCCTTCATATGAACCGAATTACCCAGCTTTGAGCCAATGAAGAACGGGGGAAAAGTAAACAAGGGACAAATGAGTTCGTGATTCGTCATCCGAGGAAACTTGTATTTACTCGCTGAACTGTTTCGGGAGACGCTAAACCCCAATAATACTGTATTTTAATGTGGGAAAAGGCAATTTGTGCGATGTTTTTCTTGCTTTAGCAAATGAAATAAAAGAAACTTCACAGTTTTGTCGGCAAAGGGCAACATCCTGTTTCTCTGTGTAGTTTCGTTTTCTTCGTCTATCACAGTTTTCAACGAATTGAAAACTTTGCAGGGCTACTTGGAGTTTGCAATTACTGGCAGTTGTTAAGAAGAGAATAGTTAGGGTTTTGTTCACATAGAGTAAAGTGACAATGTATAGGTTGAAATAACAAGGACCAATTTAACAGCAAAACAACAAGATCGCTTGAATTTTGTGTATGTATTAAAGAGTAAATTGAAGGTTTGTATGTTCTCTTATATACTATATTTCTCAGTTTTATATCGTTTTGAAAGATATACTGATGGCTTATCGCTTTAGCTATAAAAATCCTAGTATAGCTAACTTTTGCACCTGCCGTTAGTCATAGTCAACACAGAACAAAAAAAAAACCGTTCGACCTTCCATCTGAATTTCAAAAATTTGCTTCGCGTTCGAAGTTAAAATCGTTTATTCAATGTTTAACGTCGTGTTTCCACATAAAATCCGACATGTTCTGAGTTCCTTTGAGATTGAGATTTGATGTAAAGGTTGTTTTCCCTTTATAAACAAAACATTTTGCAGAGTTTTGTTCGTGTTCTATTGTACAAGAGAGATCGATTTCAAGAACTGTCACGTGAGACTGACAGTGTGCTCCAATATATGTTTCGTTTACTCAGATGAAGAGAGTCAACAATTTTACCAGGGATGTGTATCACAAACTGGCTAGCACACACGCAAAACCATTGCGGTGCCAAAGGGCGGAAAGTGACCTCAGCTCGGGCCGGACGAACGACAAAAGATTGACCAGGCCGAAAAGTCAGGTTTTTCCACTGCTACTATTGCAATGATAATGAAATTTTCCAAACAATAAACTGCAAAATAATAAGTTTCCGGAGTATTTTTAGCTTTAGTTTTGACGAAATGCAAATTGTGTAAGAGCTGTTTTTAGATATTGCAGTCGAAAATTCAACTAATTTTAGTACAAGTAGAGCTACATAAAAAGTTGAGTTGAGCTGATGTTAATGTTATTCATATATTTATTTCTCCTTCGTTTTGCCCACGCTTGGATGTAGAAAAGTAAAACTGGTCAACAAAACATCACTTAATATTGTTGACGCAGTTAAGTTGGATCAGTTCTATATCTGGGATAAGATCAGTTCAATATCCGAACTAGAAGCCAACACGACAATTTGTATCGATTCCAATTATACATTCCCTTAGCAGAACTAAATTTCAGGTCTCGCTAAAAGATTAATATAAAACAATGAAGTTGTCACGCTGCACGTTTTTACTCGACATATATATATATATATATACATATCTACATGTATTTCTTGTGAAGACTCAGTACATTGCGTTGAAATGGGAAAACAGGGCTCTATTCAGTCCGACAGGCAGGTGCAATTTGCAAACTTTGTCTGTGAGCAAGTGAAATTAATTTCTAACAAAACTCGGCTTGTTCGTCGAAAAATCTCCACGCGAGATGGGCGTTTTGAAAATTGAACTAAGTTTTACTATTTAGTCTTTTAGATACTTGTGGTTGTGTATATTAGCAGGTAAATCGTAGCCGCAGCAACGTAATTGATTCTCCTGTTAAATAAACTACCCGTTTGAAAACGCCAAGTGTGCGGCGTCCGTGTCCAAAGCTGTGCTCTGTGATTCACTCATAGTTCCACCAGTTGACTATCTATTCGCGCCTCGTGTTCACCCTACCAATGTTTGTTGACATTCTGTAGACAAACGTAACCTCTTTGTTTATGCGCGAACAATAACCATCAACCTAACCGAACTGACTTGAAGCAGCAATTTCTCTCCATGAATAACCGTCTGTGATATTGATACGACGTTGTTGAAAAGAAATTTCAGTTGAACGAGTTTGTATTTTTGTTAATCAATGTAGCGATGACTGTTTTAGCTCAAAGTGTTTTAGTGTTCTATTCGTTGATAACATTTTAACTTACCTCAATAGCCATATTTTAAACTCTTGAATAACATGAATAAGTATGAAAAAACGTCCTTACAAACACTTCCGATGTTTTTGTTCTCCTTTTTAAGATTTCCACAAACTTGTGCGAATGTCGTAGACAAACATTTCTTGAGATCAGCGAACTGCGATTTATATAACATTCTCATCGATCGTTGCATAACTTCTGGATTTTTTGACTTTGAAAGATTTTTTTTGTCCATTTGGAATCTCAAAGTATTTCTAAAAGCCTTTCAGGAACACTGGGTTATTAGTCTGAATTGTTTCAACCAAATGTTGAAACTTTCACAAGTACACACTAATGAAACACGGTAATTTTATTCATCTAATTTTTCTAGAATTTCAATAATAGTTAAAACTGTCGTTAGGCTTGTAATAGTTGTACTTCTTTTGCGATCTTGATTTCGTTTTGATGTGTTTCAAATAAAACTAAAAACGTGCAAATGTTCGTCAATGTTTCCAATACTGCTAATCACACTTTATGTTTCTTTTATTAGTACATGTCGCAGAAGAAAAGAGTGATTATGAATAGAGAAAGAGGAACAGGTCGTGTTTATCAGAAAACCAGCATGTGTCGCCGACTCACTTCTCTCGCTAGTCGTTTCTCCGACTGTCATCTCTTGTATCCGTGTCTTCTATTTGTCTATTTGTAATTTAAATCTAAGCATTCAGCTTTTTGACACTATACAGTTGGTGGCTGTTTGAATTTCAAGCGATCGTCAAGACGTGTTTTCTTGGACCGTCTATCAAAAGCGCCACCGCTGAAAAGTTGAGCTGGTAAAAAATTAGTAAAGTGCGCTGTTTTTGTATCGAGAATGCTGTTCAAAAGTTTAGCGCATGAGATAGACGATTTTGTGATTTTGTTTTAAAAAATACCAGAATATTTTCATAGAAATTGTTATATTTGTCAGTGTGCTCAGTTTTCGTAACAATAACAACATTCCTTTTGAATGTGAACTTGCAAACTAGATGAGTTCGCAAAATGAGCTCAAAGCAGTTTAGGGATTACATCGTACGAAAGTGCGTTTTCGATAAAGTGCATGAATCAATCTCGATCGATGACAGGCGATTGCAGAAGCAATTTAGAAATCTACCGAACGCGTTTTCTTTGAATCGAAAACCTGTAATCTGCTTAAAACTTCTAAACGTGGCGGCGAGTTTTTAATTAAATTATATTGGAAGCGGTTAACCGTCGTGTCAACTTTTTCATTGTGGAACACCGCAAAGAGAACTGCATTTGAGTTTTCTAACCGGTACTTGCAGGAGGTGCGAATTGAGTGCGAATTCGCTGACAAACAGTTCTTTCATGCAGGTTATGCATAAATTACATTTACAGAACAAAGCTTTTGAAAACTGAGGAACGCAAAGATCGAGATTGCCACTTTGAAGTCACCACTCGCCGGAGGTGCGAATTGAGTGCCAATTTCGCTCACAAACAGTGTTTTGCAGGTTAAAACAGTCATACGAACGATGACTAAAACACTAAAGGAGATAAAAGATCACCTAAACCATTTCAAGTCATAACAGTACCCGTAAAGTGATTTGGTCTTGGAGATATTGATAACCAACTTGTGTTTTGGATGCTCCTACGAAGGGTTAACGCTCGAAACGTCAGTTTTGTCACCTTGCGGTTCTGAACTGAAATGTTTTGTCAATCCTTGGTTGATTTTATTGTGTTTTACATGTTGTGGTCTCGTATGTGTTCTATGGATATATGACGTCTTTGGACAATTTTAGTTGAATTTGTTTTCCAGAGTAGTGTCATTTCTGTGCTGGTATAAATTCCGAGGGAAAAGAATCGCTTTTAAATACATGTTGTCGCCCATGCTATAAGTGTGATAGGAAAAATAGTTTTTATTGTTTTATCACGACTCAACTGTGTCCTATCAAGACTGAATGTCTGTAATTTTTTAGGAGTCAATTGTTTGATTTTTGAGGCAGTCTCATAGAAATGAAATTACCAGTTTAATAAACTCGGTATCGCAATAAGAGAGTTCATTTCTTTGTCCAAACTCACCAGGAGTTTGTTAAAGCGAGAACTTTGTGTGCGCTGAAAATTAACAGCTTTACAACAATACAACCAGGGTTATTATGTTTTTAAAAACTGCAGTTGATATGCCTGGGAATACAGTGGAGTTGTCGAAAGGTGTGAGAAGAAAACTCTGGTTGGAAGCAACAAGACAAATCTTCCCCCGTTCTACGCATTTGAATGACTTGTGCGTCAAGTTTTCTTATTTAGTATTCCATTAAATACCATTTTTACTTCTTTTCTGATCATAGAACTTACAATAAAGGCGAGATCCTTTCCGTTTAGAAAGCCAAAAGGCGAACAGAAAAACAATGCTGTCCAAAATTGAACTGAGTTCCTATAAATACGAAATTCGATTCTGCTCGTGCAAATTGAAAACCATGACAAAATTCGGTTAAAGGAAACAACTTCGTTGGATGTTGGAGTGAGCAACTTTTCTGTAAGACTAAGGCTGTGTTTTTCACCGATAACCTGGGAGAAAACGAACAACATAAACTGAATACAGCTATTTTTGGTACGTACTCTCCTTATTTCGTCAGTTTTCAAACTGGAAGAGCAAAAAAGATCTCGTAGATGTTTTTAAAAGTTACCTTCTAGTATTCTGTACTTTCTTCCGATTCTCTCAAACTGTAGTTCAGTATTTCCATTCATTTTACTACTCCTGTTTTGCTTTAGTCCCAACTTGTAGTTTGGTATCAGCCAGGCGAGTTTTGGGTTTGTTCACCGAAAACCAATTATTCGGCAATAACAAAATTTGCCCCCTTCACTGTTTGTTCAGACCGTTCTTTCTCCAAACGTCCTGTCTTTCATATGAAGTCTATGAAAATGCTGCCTGCCCATAATAATTTCACTTCTCACACTTCACTGTGTACACTAGACCCGCCCATAGTTTCCGCCTATTATAGTCGTTGGTAGCGCTTCGATTCATCTCCCTTCCTGCCAGCCCTCTAATTTAATCGATTTTTGCAAATATTATCTCGCCTCAGCTTGAATTGCTTTAATTCTTACTTTTACAGCCTTTTTCTTTTCTCCGTGCGCGCAGGAGAACTGAAACACAACCGTTGTATAGGGGACAGGTGCACTGGGGAAATTTCTATGAGGTTCTTTGATGTCGCCGCCGTAAAGAAATTTTGGTGGAGTATTAAGCTGTATGACTCGGCCAGTTTCATTATGGAACTCCCTTCATATGCCGGATGAGCTCGATTGAGTTGAGTGATGAGATACTCGATAGAGTGAGTGAAAGGCCAAAGTATTAAACAAACTTTGAGAAAGACTTTTAAACTGGGATTTGATCGTTTCGAATGCATTTTCAACTCGAACCGTATACTGCATAAAAGCGGATACTCGATTAAATTGTTTCATTTTTAGATTGATTTTGAGTAGATTTATGGCAATTCTTGGTAACAAATCGGGCGCAAGTAAATTGAGTTGATTTCAATGCCAGGCTTGTTTACCGAGCATAGAAGACGACATGTGTAAACCATGTGTGTACTGTAGCGATTGTGGGATTGTTCATTCAACTTTCATATTGATACTGTCCTGATAGATTTCTCGGCGCTTAAGTAAACTCAACCGCCATCAAGGTTATTGCATTTGGCGCAGAAATAAAACCTGAAACACAAACCACTTCAGATTTCACCTGTCGTCTCGCTTATCCTGGTTGTAGGATGGCGGGCCGGGTAATGTTGAGATGTGATATGATCAGTTGGTAGGTTATTAACAGGAAGTATAGAACCTACAAACGGTCAGTACACACTCATAATGCCTGCCTGCGCTTTTCCTTGAAATGTGTGTGAAGAGGGAGGGGTGGACAAAATTGCAATTGTTGTGAGAAATGTGTTTTAGCCTGTGTTAACTGAAAGGCAGGGAGCAATAATAATCAATAATATCTGGTCTGGTGTGTGTTAACCAAACAAACCACGTGCAATACTGTCCGATATTGTCTATCTGTATGTCCGCACTAAAGTGGGAGTCCGCAGTGAACAAAGATAATAATAATAAGAAATTTAGACTAGTGAGATCATCGTGTGATGAATAGAAACATTGCCGAACACGTATAGACGCATGGCAAATTGGACTATCGCTAGAACTAAACGTTTTGTCATTCGCATCAGGTTTGGACTTGTTCAGAGTTTCTAACGCGAGCAAGAACTAGTTTTGTTTTCACAAAAGATGTCTTGCATACGAACAGCGTTTAACTTGTAATAAAAAAAACTTTAGTCTATTGACGAAGCAAAAAAGACTGACGGATTCTGGCGTTCAGCTACTTGAGAAGTTTATTGTGATTCGCTGTAGAAAGCAGATGTTTTATTGAGATCTTTGGTGAAAATAGCCTCTCCACTCCGCTCTTGTCTTGTTTTCCCAATATATCATGGATCCATGGTACACCTGCCTGAAACTCATCCCAATCAAACTGCAGAGCTTTACTGAATTATGCGCTAGTGCGGATGTGTTTTTTTGACAAAGGCATATAGCTATAAACGTAGATGCTTTTGAGCTTTCACCCCTTTCGTTCGCTTTCAGGTATTTTTTTTTCATATGAAAATTCGACTGATGTGATCATGCTAACATGTAATTTGATCGGTAGTGGGAAATATTTTGTTGCCGCGTTAGAAAACTGAAACTTTAATTTTTAAGCCTTGAGGCATATTTCGACGGTCACGCATATTTTGGCTAGTGATTTCTTTGAAATAAGTCCAACATTCATTCGGTATGATGATAGCAGCTGGTGTCACTCAAAGCGACAAAAATTGGTTCATTTTGTGTGTTATGCAGTTTTCACATCTAGACGTCTTCTTTAAGTAGTAACAGTAAAAACACAGCAGTGGTATGAACAATACGAGCAGCCATTCTTATTAAATTCTTAAGGCTTTAGAAATATTCATGACTCTGCTCAGCTGGATGTGAGGTTTGAGAATGAAAATTCTGGTTTTGATAAAATGAACAACGTAGATATTGTGACAGTGAGAATGCAACCGACCGTTTTCAACAGAATGGGTTTGAATGAAAAATGTATATTTTGGAGATATTAGAAATATGTTTTAGTTGCACTGATTCTGCAGATTTTACTTATGAATTGATTTAAAAACCATTAATTTGCTGAAATCTTCAGTGATTTTGCCTTGACATTATTTTATTGGTAAAAGCCAAGTAAATTAGTGTCGGTTAAAAGTTCAAGTTAGGATCAACACATCAGCAAGATTCGTGGCACTTTTTCAGTTCGTAATGTGGTACGATTTTCATATGGAAATCTTTAATAGATACATATGTATTGCAAAGAATATGTTCAACGCTAGTAAACGGCTTGACAATATGCACATATTAAATCAGTTCGTTTAAGTTTTGGATAATCGCCTGAAGGTAAGGTTTTTGTGTAATCAGTGGAGTTGTTACTTTCAGGTTATTTTGCTCGTGTTTATGGAGAAGATACATGCTGATAAACTTGCTTGGGCTTGAAGTTTAATTGTTTTTATATTCACTTGTCATAGCAGCAGTCAGTTCACTGGAGTATCTTTCCAGTGCTCGGGAAAATACGTTAAGAATCTGCTACAAATGATTTATGCATATGCATTTCTTACTAAAACGTTACGAACACGGTACGAATGGCTAGGTTAAATTATCAGATAACATAATATGACACCATAATGCACCGATCCTTGACAATTGAGTTCGTTAAATTGGTTTCTTTGTTAAAGTAAATCGCCTTTACCAATATGCGTTGAATAAGAATGAAAGAAACAAGTTTTGGAAAGCATGGAGAAGTCTAGAAACGGCCCCTTTGATAATCTACAACAACCAATTTCGAGATAACAATTTAGCCCTCACTGCCTTAATACTTTAATAAATTGTTATTATACCCCATCAATTTTCAGCAAGTACTTTTCATTAATCATCTTTCATTGTAATTCAATCATCACAATTCAGTATCATGCGACATTATAGTCCAAGAAACTCCGCAGAGAAATCTGGGAGGAGTCAAAGACGCCTACCATAAATGTTTTTTTTATTTTCATTTACAATAACAATGAATTGATTGATATTAAAAAACGTCAATTGTTAAGAGAAGGACAGCAAAACCTAACTGCACAGATCGCTCTTTGGAAGACATTGCTATTATGGAAATATTGAAGAACAATCGCCTGCAGTTATTGTATACCAGAAAAATCTCTTTTCATTTCGCTTGTGTGAAATGCAAACAGAGAAGGGTCAACGCTTCAGTAGTTGGCACCAGGTTTGAAATGCTATAGATCAGCATGCAATACAAACTCATCTCAAATCCTGCTAAAATAGCAATGCTAGCATCCTCAACACCTACTGACTTACGAAGATATACACTTGAACATGTCTTATATCTCGGATATTTGTATTGTGTTCTTTTGTAGCTATATAGAGACTGGCGTATCATGACGTATTTTGTAACTAGTAGCGTTCTCACTAGATTAGATATTTTCCTAACTAAAATTCATAGTGATAATCGTTGATGCGAATACAGTTGTCGTTGGAACAGTAATGATTAAACTCTAAAGCCCAATTCGCACCCAAGAAGCTTTGCGAACGTTTGCTATTGTTTAAATCTTGTCGACATTATAGTATTGCAGTTTCATTGATTCAGCCAACATATTACATGATCTGGGAGTAAAGAAATAGCTATGGCCTATGCATTTTAATTTAACCTTGTTAGAAGTTCTGTCATGTAAGTTCACATCGCCAGATGTTCTGGGTCAAAAAAATTTAATTGTCCTCGCAAATAACTTTTAAGGAGTATTTTTGTGGTAGTGGTAATGACACGATTTCTCCATTTCTCTCGTGTAGTAATTTTCATTCGTAACTCTACTTCTTAAATGTTTTGTTTCAGCATTATATTTATCAGTTTCTAGTTTTTTCGTACTTGTAAACACCTACCTATACTGTCTCTTTTTATATTTCTGCACATGTTGATTATAAGTAATGGAAATAGGACTGAGTGGAGTCCAGTTTGGTCTGTAGTCATACGATTGATATCAAAATTGGATAAGGCCGCATCCCGATGTCCACTGATTTTTTCAGGGGTATGGTTACACTTACGGCGAGAAGTTGGACGAGACGAAGTTCTGTTACTATTACCAACTTATAAATATTGCAATTTCGGCAAATGCCAATGAGATGCATTTTTATAAAACGTTTTTAAAACTCTGATTTTATATTATGAAGGTTCAGTGACTCAAGTATCTGATGGTATGGTATGTTGTTGGACATGCAGTTTCCAATAACAGATAGTTTTGCAAGCAAATTAAGGAAAAATAGAGTGTCGAATGAGATCATTAGATTTGAGGAAATTGTAGTTTTCATAATAAGTCATTGTATGGTATTTCAGTATAATGCTTTGTCTATCATTGTACCATGCATCGCGTGTGTGTTGTATATACTGATAAATTAATAATAATAATATTAATACTAATAATAGTACTACTGATTCTCCTTTCTTATAGGACACGCGATTTTACTTAAATTGTTATTATATCTTTCATCATCAATGTTACATATCTATATCAATCATATATCAAACATCATTTGGGACAATTTGATGATGAACTGCATGATTATTGTAACATGCATCATTTGAAATAATGGGCTGTTTATACGAGATAGGTTAGTCACGGCTAAGCTAAGACGCGACTTATGTTAGACGCAAATTTAACTCGTTTATACGAGCAGTGTCGCGTTGAAGGGAAGTCGCGCTGACATGAGAAAAGCTCAAACCCCTGGTCCAGGTAGTCGCGGCTAACATGAGTTTTGCGACTTGTGTTAGACGCGAACATATTTATACGTCCCAACGCAAGACGCGCCTTAGCTTCGCCGCATCTGATTGCCCAAATTATTTCATAACATGTATGTGAAACACTGCGAATATTTTTGATATGATACTGTATTGGTAAATTAAATTACAAAGTTCATTCAAATTTCTACCAGAAAACCTTGCATAGTTATCAGTCCTCAGCCAGAGCTTGTTCTCTGTGTTTTATACTGTATTGATAAGCTAACTTACGAGTTTCAATACAATAAAGTTTCTACCTGAAGAATCTTCATAGCTATCAATCAATCCTCAGCCAGAGCTTGTTCTCTGTGTTTTATACTGTACATATATTGCTAAGTTAAGTTAAAAGATTCAGTCAAGTTTCTACCGAATTTTCCTAAATATTAAGCTTCAGCCTGAACTTTGTTCTTAAAGTTTTTTTAAAAATATTTGCCATTCTCGTCTTAGAAAGTTGGCCTTGTGTAAAAAAGCGTGTACGAATCTTAATACTGACCAGATCCGCAGATATCAGTTGTCTATCAGTACCAAAAGGCTGACCCAGTTGCAGACTGGGCACTTTTAACAGTTAACTGAATTACTACATCAGTTATTATTGCCCAGAGTACAAACGCTACAGGTTTCCTCATCGTTTACCTGTTCATCGTTTCTGTTACCATTTTAATTACCAACGTCCAGCTCCCATCTGGCCTTGTATTTCCGTTGGCAGAGCAACCGTGATCTGTTCTGGAGGTCGTTGGATGAATCTCACCGGAGTCAGAGCTCCGCGTGGGCCCTGTTTCTCTCTAGGGCTACCAGTCACAGGAGGAATTATTTGTTAGTAGAGAGCTTTCACTGGTTTACATCGATTAAATCACCGCATACCAGCAGTATACCACCACTGTGTACCAAGACGAGCGCGCATCATCGGTAATACCCACTCAATATTTAAAAACATCGCACCACAGTACCTGATTCTTACACGTACCCCAGCAACACCAGTACTGATTTAGTCTATACCAAGACGACGACTGATACCATATAATATTAATTTTTATTTTATTTTAGTATTTATTTATTTTTATGATACCATGTAATATTTTTTACTTTTGTTTTATTTATTTAATTTCATTAGTACCAATGCGGACCAGTACAAGTCACTGAGTTATACCACTTCCAATATCACTACCAACGTGAAAGTGCCTTGTTTTGTTTGCTGCTCCTCGGTTCGCGAATTCTCTACCACCCTCTGAAGATGCCCTGAATCATGAAAGTTACAAGTTCTATTTCAAAGCCGGCTTTTTACTGGAGAAACGTACTTTTTATTATGATATGTGCACAATCGTTAACTTTTCAGATATAGTGGTAATATTTATTTCCAGTGCTGAGCGGCCAAACCTTAATGGTTACTCCCTTTCTTACGTTAACTTTTCAGTTTGATCTACTGCATCTTTGGCAGTAATTTCTCATTTTGCTTTTTCTCTCACGGTCTGGTTATACCAATCGAGTCAGGCAACTTTTTCAATTATATCAAAATACTTCCATTCCACCCTCGAAAGCTCATAATTGTTGACAGCCAAAAGTTTGTTATTCATTAGTTTGTTCATTGCGCGTTTCGGCATTTGTCACTCGTTATACTTTGTGCTTGTCGAGAAAGGCGTCTTCGATCTTATACCAAACAATAACAGGACTGAACCATATCGACGGACCAGTCACGCAGTACATTCTACTCATTTAGCCGCTTTAAATGTAAAAATACCAATTTATTCGCATACAAAATAATTATGTCGGCAAGAAATGTATTGCCAGAATCGGATATACTTTACAGTAAACTTCAAAAAGAGGTCCCAAAAAGCAAACTTTTGTTGTCGTCTGGAATACAGTTGGCAACTGTGATCAGAGTTTTAGAAGATGAATACAGCAGCTAAGTTAAGGATTTTATTCAGAAATACGATACTACATGAATCCTTTTTCCCTCTGTGTACAAATCTAGAAACTCGTAACGAATCAGTGTGTTAGAAAACGAAGAGCTTGTCTCCTTGAGGCTGTTGGCACTGTGAACGTGAGGAATATACTTATTCTGTGAATAACGTTATCTTATCAGAATCTCGGCAATTATTGGGAGAAGTTAACAATTGGATATCTCCTAGTCAAAACTTGCTCTCATGTGATGGTAAAACAATAAATCAAAGACATGTCTACATAGATTTAAACAAGATTACAGAGTTTAGCCAAACACTTTAGCGTTATGCATACAAGTTCTGCTTGAAGAAACAAGTTCACTTGTGAACACTACGTCTAATAAGATTATGTATGTGCGTTGTCTTGGCCCTCGGGCTATGATGAGTGTTTATCAGAACTTTAGTGTAATTAAAGTTAAATCAGTCGAAACGTATTAGCTTTGAACTAGCGATGAACCAGTATGTTGACGCCTGACATCGTATTTACTTTTGAATTTTTATTTCTTAGCAAATATTTGCCTACTATTTAAACACATTTGCCTTGTTTGAAAGGCGGACAGAACTTCTGGGGAAAGAAACTCTGCTCTTTATTCGCCGTGATGCCGTCATAGTGCGCGTTTCGACCGTGGATTATTCGCTTTTCTAATTCCTCCAACACACAATCGAGTTTGTGTATCATGCCGTGAAAAGAGAGAATAGTGTAAAGATTTGATTGAAAAAGCAAACAAACCCGACTGTTAAAGCTTCCGTTTAATCAGGCCAAAGTTGTCTTTATGATAACATTCTTAACTGAAGTGCGTCGTCGGTTGTGTGTAGTGGCTTCCAGCTTGGTTTTTGTCGTTCATTATTCATTACTGACCCACAAACACGCCCAGCTAAACAATACGGTTTTGACTTTGAAAAAAGCCGTTCTATTATAAATAAGCCCTTGAATTCAGGTAGCATTCGTGATGTGCGCAAAAAGTAGTTTTTAAAATCGAACTTGCACTGCCTTTAATTTGCAGGAAATCTATTGAATTAAAAAGCATTTACGCGGTCCAGAGGTCGAAATAGGGTCGAGATAGATGAGCAGTGACCTCTCCGACCATTTATTGTGTCGTGAATGGGATAATTGATAGTTTATTTCTTTAAAAGATCAAAGCACCGCGCAGTTGTCTCAAGGGCGACACGCTTCTGTTCTATTGAGGCTAACTTGTTTAGAAGCGGCAAGCGACAGTGTGGTTTTGGCGGCGATTGTTCAAAGGCGCCGAAAAATACTTTAAAAAAGATGCGAAAATGACAGCCAAATTAGCTCACTTCGGCACAACCAGAGAAGCTAATAACCCTGAAATTAAATTTCAGCGAGGCGTATCATGGTGCACTCCCACGAAGCAGAGTAGACGTTTTAGTCGTTTTACTTCGTGTAATGAAAGTGTAAAGACTACTGTGCTTTGTTTGTGGCGTTTCCTTCTGTCAAAGCTTGGAGGTTTCCGAGAAACGAAGTATGCAAACGTTTTAGAACTGACTCGATCGTTTTCTGCTTCTTAACACCCTCACTTATTACCGAGCCGACCCCACTATTAAACAGCAAAGTGATTTGTTTTGCTGTTATAAAGACAAGCAAGACTTCTCATAGTAGGACAATTTTGCAAGATGGTCTACCACCTTTACCAAGTGCGCGTTGTAAGAATTATTTTCGAAAGCTACAGTTTGACAGGATTTGTTTTGCACAAGAACTCTTGGAAGTTTCAGTTGTTTTGTTAATACTTGTAGTTGAAATGGTTTCTGTGCTATCTCTTGCAAACCAGTTATTTTTTCTAACGTTTCTACGATTTTGTCGATATAATGTCCTATCTGTATTTCAGTAGAGACGAAGAGCAACTGAGTTACATGCATTTATTCAAGAGCTTGTAATGAAGAACTTAAGGCATTTGCGTTCTAAGACTAAATTGATAAGGTTTCTTAAGCATTTCGGAATTCTGCTTCTCTGGGCAACAGAAATTGTCGATTATTTTTGTCCATTTTCCAGTCCTAAAGTAAGTCGTGCTATTTTTCGTTGCTTCGTTTGAACTTGCCCGAATCAAAGGCAATACAGTGTTATGGATTATTGTTGGCTAATTTCTAAAGGACTAAGTAGGTTAATTTTGAACGTCGGCGGACGGAGAGCTAGCGCTCGAAATGTTAGCTGAAACTTTTCACCCTTGTCGCGAAATACACAACATATCAACTTTTTAGTAGATCTGTCCCATCGGTCGTACCGATTACTGAGTTGGTGTTAGCAGATGTTGTGTGAAGAAACGAAGACATGAGCTTAAAAAGTTTCACCAAAATGACAAGTATATTAGATGCAGAATTTACCAAACTCGTGTGATTTAGAACGAAGTGTTTCTAAAACTTTTGCAATAGATTTTGATTATGAGGAAATTTGCCTTTATTAAGTTTAGGTTGCAGTACCAGCAGACTGCATGGAAAACCAACTTTCATCTTCGCCATCTACTGCAATATTAAGAACCTGTGTTTTAGATTTAACGCTAAGTAGATCGTCTACCGTTTATTGGAAGCTCAGAATTGACCATGTGTATTCTGCATTTATATCAGTTAAAAACATTTTAGAGACATTTTAGTTTTACAAAACGGACAGATACGAAATCAGTGTTTTCCAAGTTTTCCACACGACCCAAGCTATGTTTTGATTCAGTCTTCTTGCGACAGAAATTAAATTAGGAATTCGTGCCATGCATAATGTTGTTGTTATGTTTGAGCATAATTGAGTTGAACCAGTTTTCACAGTTTGTCTGTGTAAAATTGACATCGGCAGTCCCTGGAATAGCATGTTGCAGAGAAAGAACAATTTTAAGAAACAAGCGAAGAGTATTTTATGTGAATCAGTAAAATCCTTGCAAGATCTACAGAATTGTGACAAAACCTGCTTTATTAGCTTTTAATAACTTCACAAGAAGGTTACAATCACTTCGTAGTTCAAATAATGATATTAATACAATAATTATATAAAATAAGGCATTTTAAAACACACAGTCCTAAACTGACAAATGTTCTCGCAGCATCTTTTTCTTCAGCAACTTGAATATGCTCACGTGGATCGAGAACGTTTGTTTGTATGACTATGTTCTTAATACCTTATTCCAAATAATTATATCATAACGGATAATTATATTTTAAACTAATACAATAATGTATATAGAACCTTATACTCAAAGCGCTGGCACAAAAAGTTCAGAGCAGAAGTCTTGATATTATCAGATTAGAGGCATACCAGCACTTGCAAAATGGAGAGACAAAGCAGCAAAAGCAGAAGTGCGGCGGATTTTCGCCGACATGAATCATCTGAACTACATTTTTGTTAACCACCAAGATCTGGCAAGTCGGCTGACTCAGACAAATCGTTTGTTCAAATTTTCTAGAACGAGCAGATATTTAAACTTCATTTTTACCTCAAGCCAGCCGCACCAATTTAACCAATTTTTACAAACCGCCAGTAATACCATTGTATGTTTTGAAAATAATGGTGAATAAGTGTATTACTATTACTATTTTTTTTATTATTCATTATGATTGTTGTTATTATTGTTATTCAGTATTGTTATTATTATTATTATTATTATTATTATTATTATTATTATTATTATTAGTATTAGTATTAGTTTAGTATTAGTATTAGTATTAGTATTAGTATTAGTATTAGTATTATCGTTGAGATTGGCGTTACTGAAAATAATGTAGGTATCAATGTAAGGAGGCGCCAGAAGCACATTTGGAGCATTGTTGGCAAATTTACTAAATAAATTTTGCAAAAAAACGCATATAAACTCAATTTTTTCTTTTTTTATTGTGTATTTTTTAAATATAAACTAAGAAAACTTGTTTTTGCATGGTTTATAATGTGATAAACAACAAAACAGCAATGATTTCAAATTTGCAAATCCAAGATGGCGGCCGGGTAGCGAAATTAACGTCAAGGTTTTTGCTCATAGTTACCATAACTAAAAGTTTTGTTGTTCAATATCGTTGATAGCAAATTTCAATCCAAACAGACAAATACTACAACAATTACGGGGGGGGGGTCCAAATCCACCACCCCCTTCAACGCGTGTGTTACGGTTGTGAGCCTGTACGTTTAAGGATTAAACGAATTAAATAGAAAGAAATGTCAAGCCTGATCATCAGTTGAGGCGAAAGCAATGATTCAAACATGCTGGCACAGCTAGACTCTTCAGCATTGCGTACAAGGACATGTTTAAGTAGGACTATCGAACCCTTGCGACCAGATATGACAGCTGGTAATCCTGGCTTCTGATTGGCTAACGATGAAGTGATCGCGTTGGAGAGCTAATCGATACAGGTAA
Source organism: Antipathozoanthus remengesaui (assembly GCA_025434805.1). NCBI lineage: Eukaryota > Metazoa > Cnidaria > Anthozoa > Zoantharia > Parazoanthidae > Antipathozoanthus > Antipathozoanthus remengesaui. The sequence goes on along the minus strand of JANSTR010011124.1, from coordinate 987 downwards.
AACGAATCAATATTTGCATTCCTATGACATGATTAGAACATTGCAAACAGATTTCACAGTCGTCCATTCTGGTTTCGGATTGATCCACTCAAAGGCCTTGGTTGTGATTGCTCGAGAAGAAGAGAGTCAAAAAAAGAAAGGGGGGGTGGGTGGGGAGAATCAGAGGTCCACAAAAAATAAAAAAGTTAGCCAAGGGTTAAAAAAGGAGACAGCGGGGTGGGTTGGGAGAGTCACGCTGTTACGATAGATTTCACGCAACAAGCAAATGCCCCCTATTCATGTATGTGGCACAATATAATGTCAAGCAATATGCATGCTGTCACGCAAGGTGTTATTTAATCGAGAAAATAGAAGAGACTACACCCATTTATTTTCTCCAAATCACAAATGTTTTCAGATGTATCGAGTACAACGCTTCACCTCTTGTAAATAAGGATCATCAAAAATCGTGATTAGAACAAAACAAATGGCTGTGATCTCTTTTATTTTCTAGATGACGTAACACCATCATGATAGCGAGAATGTTGCATGACGTCGTATCACGCAATGGATCATTTTGGTGTTGCGTAACACCCTTCGGACATATCATACATTGATGGAGACATTTTGTTGCGTGACAGTGACACACCCCATCCACTCCTCTCTCTTTTTGTATCCCCCATTTTGTGGCCCCTGATTCTCCCCATAAACCCATCTTTTCTTTATTTTACCTTCTTCTCAACCAATCACTACCAAGGCCTCTTAATGGACTAATCAGACCCCATGATATCCAACTGTTAAATATGTTCTCAACGGTTCGATGATGTAATCGGAATGCGAATATCGTTTAGTTTCAGGATTTTGGCTCGCAAATTCGCACGCGCTAATCAATAGCCAGGATTCACAACTGTCAAATCTGGTCGGATAGTACTGCTTGCTCAAAGATTTGTTTATTCCAGCAACTACTAACCGGGATACTTGATTAACTGCACAAACTATGGTGCATAT
>JANSTR010011013.1:0-13952 GCA_025434805.1 Antipathozoanthus remengesaui | reverse complement strand
GTAAGTTATGGATCCTCGTTTTTTCCTTCCCAATTCTTATGGCCCTCGCACTTCGCGCTTGGGCCATAAAAGGAAGGAAAAAACTTGGTCCATAACTTACCGTACGGACCGAGCAAACGAGGCTAATAAGATGTTTTTATTATATGCCTAATTACTTTCACGCTCCGTGGTTGGTCAATTTCACATCAGTAAGTTGTCTTTCGAGCGGTCATCATTTACAGAGTTTGTTTACATTTCTAAACAAGGTCATGAAATAAACATCTTAGTTGAGTCATTTGCTTGGTCCATATGGTAAGTTATGGGTCGTAGGAATACATAATAAATTATATTCTTATTCGCACAATTAAAACTTAATGTTCTTAAATATGATCAAAAAATGTTTGAAAATGCTGTAATGTTACAAAGTAAATGAATAAATTAAAAACAGGGATACTGTTGAAACTGATAATGTTTCATGAACAGGTAGGTCTTGAGGACTGAAGGTTGCAGTAGAGTGAGTCGATTTAAATGTACCCTGGTAATGAATTCCAGAGGGCGAGATCTGAGTAGGAGAAAGCTCAATGATGTTCAATTTGAACACAAGAAAATAAATTCTATATCTCCAAGCGACTATGTATTATAAGAAACTCTTCTTTATATAATAAATTGTCTTTACGTTATGCTCGGAGCTAAGTCAATCTCTACTCTCAATACTGATGCTTTCCTTCCTCCCAAAAGTACCTTTTCTTCTTGTGTTTTCCAGACACATATAGTTCTCATCGCACACTTATCACGTGTCAGGAGTTAGCTAATCAGTGCGTGCTGTTTCACCTGGTCAAAAGGAACCATCCCACAAGGCGATACGAGACTAGTGACAAGCTTGTTATTTGCTCGTTTCTTTGATAAAAGGAAGTTAGTAAAACAAAATAAAAGTTTTGGTTATTAAATTCACTAAATGAGTAACTTTCTAGCCCTTTTACAAGTATAGGAGATGAAAATAATTGAAATATGACGAAATTTCAATGTATTTACTTCAAAAACGATGAGTGAAATTTGATATTGTCGGAGATGTGTGCACTAAGTCTTCTTGGATGGTGCCATGTTAACAATTCAGTCAGGCGCTCCAAGCGTGCAACAGCCGGTCACCATAGTAACTGGAAACCTACCTCCTTGACTGCATCTGTGATTGGATAGTCACGCTTCCGGAAATTCTCTACAAGTCGGGGCAGTACTCGCTCACGAACATATCGACAATTGTTCAATATGATAAGGAGTCGCTCATCCTGTGATGTAGCAGAAACATATTTCAAGTAAATAGCTCGTTTGTAAAATTTGAAGGAAACGAAAACCTCTTCGATTTGAAGGTTAGCTCCTATTTCTTTACAAACTACCAGACAACCATTTGGAACTGAGAAAAGAAACCAACACAGATGCTTTCAGCTCAAAACATGTAACAACTATTGCATCATAAAAGTCGAGGTCCAAGACATTTTTTTATTGATGATAATATAGTTAGGTTAGCGCACATTATGATTATCAATTTATGAGCAAAAACTTACAATTACTGGCACATCATCAGCTGTAGAAATCAGCGACATTGAGTGATGTAAAGAGGACTGGGATGGGATTGTTTCCAAAGTACCCGATGAGCTGAAATAAAAAAAACAATAATGGTTCTTGAATAAAGAATATCGACTTTGATAGTGAAAGAGAGTCCATCAAACGAATTCTGGCATAACCATCCAGCTATAAATCCTCTTGCAATTTTATGTACATATATCTGCCTTTCATGAACCTGTTCCTTCCCTAAAAATTAGTCACAATATCACGTTCCGCTTTTATCGCAATCCTTCTCAAGGTCTTCCAGACTGGGGGTTTATTAGAGAGGTAGCTAATTAGAGAGGGAGCTTATTAGAGAGAAAGATAATTAGAGAGGTAGCTTATTAGAGAGGTAGCTTATTAGAGAGGTAGCTAATTAGAGAGGTAGCCTATTAGAGATGGAGCTAATTGGAGAGGTAGTTTATTAGAGGAGCTTATTAGAGAGGAAGCTAATTAGAGAGGAAGATAATTAGAGAGGGAGTTTATTAGAGAGGGAGTTAATTAGAGAGGTAGCTTATTAGAGGAGCTAATTAAAGAGGGAGCTTATTAGAGAGGAAGATAATTAGAGAGGTAGCTTATTAGAGAGGTAGCTAATTAGAGAGGTGGCCTATTAGAGAGGGAGCTAATTAGAGAGGTAGTTTATTAGAGGAGCTTATTAGAGAGGAAGCTAATTAGAGAGGAAGATAATTAGAGAGGGAGCTTATTAGAGAGGGATCTAATTAGAGAGGTAGCTTATTAGAGGAGCTAATTATAGAGGGAGCTTATTAGAGAGGAAGATAATTAGAGAGGTAGCTTATTAGAGAGGTAGCTAATTAGAGAGGTAGCCTATTAGAGAGGGAGCTTATTAGAGAGAAAGATAATTAGAGAGGTAGCTTATTAGAGAGGAAGATAATTAGAGAGGAAGATAATTAGAGAGGGAATTTATTAGAGAGGGAGCTAATTAGAGAGGTAGCTTATTTGAGAGATAGCTTATTAGAGAGGTAGTTTATTAGAGAGGAAGCTAATTAGAGAGGTAGCTTATTAGAGGAGCTTATTAGAGAGGAAGATAATTAGAGAGGGAGTTTATTAGAGAGGTAGCTTATTAGAGGAGCTTATTAGAGAGGAAGATAATTAGAGAGGCAGTTTATTAGAGAGGGAGCTTATTAGAGGAGCTCATTAGAGAGGAAGCTTATTAGAGGAGCTTATTAGAGAGGTAGCTTATTAGAGGAGCTTATTAGAGAGGAAGATAATTAGAGAGGGAGTTTATTAGAGAGGGAGCTAATTAGAGAGGAAACTAATTAGAGAGGAAGATAATTAGAGAGGGAGTTTATTAGAGGAGCTTATTAGAGAGGAAGCTAATTAGAGAGGACGATAATTAGAGAGGGAGTTTATTAGAGAGGGAGCTAATTAGAGAGGGAGCTTATTAGAGAGGAAGCTAATTAGAGAGGTAGCTTATTAGAGAGGAAGATAATTAGAGAGGAACTTATTAGAGAGGAAGCTAGTTAGAGAGGGAGCTTATTAAAAACTTACTGAAAGCCGAAGCCAAAGTCATTGTATTTCTCCTGAAATGCCACCCAGCTTAAATGGATGTGCTAAGCTTGATACTTACGGTTTTCAAACTGAAACGTTACCAACTGAACAACAGTATATATAGCAAGTAAAAACTTGTTTCCGTAAAGAATATCAACGAACTAGGGCGGGGCCCTGAAGCAGTGATTTTGGGCGCTAACAACCAGTTTTACCGTTTCCCCTTTAAACTTGGATCTTATAACGAGATTATACATGTATAAACATACATTGAAGCTTTGTCAGGATCCTGGTCAAGCTGAAATGCCAAGTGATGAAGACACTCCTTGAATGCCTAGGAAATAGAATAATCTAGCATCAACGAAGCAAATAACAAAGAATTTTTTTTACATCGACCAGTTACTCTCGTGCGTATAAATTGCCAAATTTTACTGCTACAAAACGGTATATAATCCTTATGAAATACTTTCTACTAATCTAAGAAAATGCAATTTAAACTCTTGCTATAATTTATCAAATGCCAGCAAAATCCAACCTTACATATTTTAATGTGAAATGTTAAACGATAACATAAAATATTTTCAGTACTGAAACATAAGCATAAAACGTCATACTGTATTTTCAAACGTGGAAATAACACCGTTGCTATATATGTACATAATAAATTGCGCCTTTCGCGCCTTCAATACTTCATGAAAGCAAAAAGGTTTGATATTAAATTACATGGTCGCTTGAAGATACGAAATTTCTTTTCTCTCGTACAGCTTGCGGTATGTCTGCACGGCCGAGTAATATCCTCTATATTTCCAATATTGTTAATTATTTGCTATTTTCACTCAGGTTATTTGTATTCAACTTTTGAATCATTAAAACGTAGCCATCCCACGAAGCGTTTCTTCCTCGTTTCTGTTTGAAGGACCCAATTCATCAAGAAAAATATGAAAAAGGCTAATTCTGGTTATTAAATTCTGTAAAGGAGTTGCTTACCAACCCTCTTACAACTCTATAGCTGATAAATACATTCAGAGATGACGAATTTCGAATGTATTTAAATCTCTTTCAAAACTGGCGAGCAAAATTTATGGATTAAAAATGGCGGCCATCCTTAGACTTTCACGCGCACGAAGTCGTCCGGGACGTTGCGACACGATCAATTCAGTCAGGCGTTCTAAGGGCACAACATCCAGTCACCTGGCATATGTACACACTTGCATGCACATATGGGTGATGTAACTGTTAGCCTCTTTTGACCGCCGCCTGGTTAGCACATTTGGTAAGGCGCCAGTCTGGAGTGCGGGACGCTCGGGTTCGATTGCCGGCCGGACCAACACTCAGTGTCTTAGAATAACTGAGGAGAAGGTGCTGCCCTTGCTCTAACATGTGCAAATGGCTAGACCTTCGCGTCTTCTCGGATAAGGACGTTAAACTGTAGGCCCTCGGAGACCTTTGTCAATTGGGTCGTGAGACCTGTTGAGATTCTCCGTCCACCTTGGAGTGGTAAAAGTAGTAAACTAAATGGCCTCCTTAATGCCCCATTCTAGCCATCTGTCTTCGTGATCAAGGAAGGACTTCTACTTCGACTTGGTGCCCGGGACAGTCACTGTTAATATGTTTCGACACTTCCGAGGAGGTGCTGCTCGGTCGAAGGTGTTCGGCGATTCTGGGTTTTAGTGTTCGCTCCGTTTTCTCAACATAAGAACTGTCGCAGTCTACCCCTGAAAACCCCTTGCATGAGACGCGGTAGATAGGCCCGCACGTGTCACCCGGTTCCTGTGGATCTTGGAAAAAGGGTGTTTTAACGCTTGAAAAAAGTCTTTCAACCCCATGATGTTTCAGGGTTCGACGTAGCTCCTCGGACAGACCTTTCACATACGGAATGACAACAGACGTTCGTTTGACTGGTCGGTTATGCTGGGTTTTACTAGATCGCTTGGTAATATCGGAGTCCTTCAATGCCCAGTCCGGGTATCCACACTCCTTGAGGGCTGCCTTCACGTGGTCTAACTCTCCCTTGATATCTTCTGGATGGCTTGGTATTGTATTAGCTCTGTGGAATAGGGTGCGTACCACATTCATCTTGTGCTCGAGTGTGTGATCGTGACTGGAATCCCACTTAACTGGTCCGTGTGAGTCGGTTTCCTACACACCTTGACTTTCAGAGAACCATCTTCCTGTCGGACACTGCAGGTATCAAGGAAGACTAACTCTCCTTCTGACTCTATTTCAGTTGTGAGCTTTATGTTCGGATCGATGCTGTTAAGATGTTTCGTGAACACATCTGCATTAGTTGAGGAGACCTTACAGTTGGCATCATCCACGCATCTGAGCCACCACCCGGGTGGGGTGGGGGCAGTAGAAATAGCCAATTCCCTAAATGCTTCCATGTATAAATTGCAAACCAGTGGTGAAACTGATGGTCCCATCGGTACGCCATGAATTTGTCGGTAGAATTGTCCGTCAAACACAAAGTAGGTGCAGCTGAGGCAGATGGCGAGGAGCTTGGAGATATCAGATAGATCCATGTTTTGCCGTCCGACAGGGTGGAGTCCTGCTGTAGCTTCCTCCCAACCAATCTGACTGCCTTATCAACCGGTACGCTGGTAAACAAAGAACTGACGTCATAGGAGAGGAGCTCTTCTACGTGACTATCTTTCATCATCTGGGCCGGAATTGCTGGGACTGAGTTCTTCACGTAGCTGCTGGTCTGACCAACCACGGGAGTGATGAGGTCTGCCAGGTGTTTGGCACACTGATACGTGATAGAGTTGACATAGCTCACGACTGGGCGAATGGAACACCTTCTTTGTGAATCTTCAGTAATCCATAAAATCTAGGAGGGGCATCAAATGATTTCCGATACAGCTGAGTCTCATTAACGCCTTTATCTTTCATTTCATGAAGGGCGGAGACCAGTTCTCTCTTATATGTTGGTGTTGGATCTCTCTTGAGTTTGAAGTACGTTTGGTCGTCGATGAGCGTTGCTTTGCACTTGTTCTTATAGTCATTTGTATTCAACACAACTGTGTAGTGGCCTTTATCTGCTGGTAATATCTTGATGGTTTTATCTTTACGAAGATCTTGTAGGACTACTTGGATTGTGCACGTGGATTGCCTGGTGTCTTTAAGATGTTGTTTACGCTAGAGCGTAGGTCGTCAGCGTCACTACTATTCAATTTGAGGCAGGCTGATTTCACGGCTGTGACGATTTTAACCACTGGTAGTTTGGCGGAAGTAACAGCAAAATTAAGTCCTTTTGAAAGCACGCGTGTTTCAGTGGAATTCAGGTCTCGGTTGGACAAAATTTTTACCCACTTTGAACGGTATTGATCTTGGCCCACAGCGGTAGTTAGTTTTTTGTCTTTTCCAAGGTAAATTGTTTTCTATCGCAGGGAGTGGATTTCTCTATCTGCCTGGACTTACAAATTTCATGCTCCTTTTGTTGGGCTTGTTCAATGAAAGTGTACACTTGGCATTTTAGCTGGTTATTATGCAAGCTTTCTGCAATACTTTCTTTTTCCCTAATTTTCTGTGATTCAAGTGCTGATAGTGTTTGATGAATTTGGCTAATCGGACGTTTAGTAGAGCCTTCTCCGTTCTAATCATGATCTTCTCTGCCTTGCTCCCTTTCACTGTGGTCGATAGCTTGAGACTTGCGGGGGTGACATTATGGTGTTTACAATGCAGGCTGAAGTGAAGATGGTTTCTGAATCGGGTGACCTTGCGTGAAGTCTTCTCAAAATTTCGTGTTCTTTGCAAACCATCAGGTCCTAATTCTGTATAAATGCTTTGATGAATATTGAACTGTACAGGTTCATGAAACATGCTTTAGATTATTTAAAACAAAACACTGTTTTGGCAGTATAGAACGTTTTAAAGATATGCGAGCTTTAAAGGAGGCTATTTATATCCGCATTTGCAGGCCTTGTCTGAATAAAGACACGGGTCGATACCTGCTCCCCCACATCTGGGACAATTTGTTACGATCACGTGGTTTTAAAACCCGTTTAAACTACAGCCAATTACGGTTCTTCCTGTTCTCTCAAAAATCTCCGAAAGGCACTTGAACAATGGTCCTTGAACAATTCTCCTTATGCTTATCCAAGCTGTGCTGTTCAACCGCAACTGGTCGTGACTTCCAAAGTCATTCGACTGTTTCTAACAACTTTATTTGGGTTATATATGATTGAAAAGCTATGCATATATCTATAGTTTTTAACTTTACAATGATAGTCTAGTCCTCATTCGCTCGTTCGCCCGCAATCGCAGACAGCATCCCAAGCCCCTGCCTAAGGCCGTAGTCTCTTCACTACTCTTCCAATTCCATATACATATTCATAAAGGATCTTCTGAGGGGGTGGCGTACCACAGTTGAAATGTTTGCAGATGATTCGACTATGCGCACGTGCACAGATACTGCAGGATCATGTTCCAGGCTCTGTAAGGGCACTCCTCTATACAACTGCTCTTAATTCAAGCAACTCCGTAATAGTATTGGAAACAAAACTGGGATGTTCGAACGCTGATTGCTCTTGAGATGGCAAACGGTATGAAAATCATTGAAAGACAAAGTATAATAACTACGTTCAATAATAGAAATTACGTAATCATGCAGGAACATGCAGCGCGCATTTCCAAAAATCCATGGATTTCACTAAGTTTCCTTGCACCGATGAACTAGAAGCCGAGCCAATTAGTACAGAAAGCAAAGAATATAATAGACTGGAAATATCCTCCTAAAATTCAGAATCGTGATGGAGCTCCGCAGGCGCCGAGATTTTTTCTTGGTAAATTTAATTCACTCCTATTAAACATTAAGGGTAATATGTATTTGTTAAGGCAAAAAGTGGTTGCTTCTGTATGCTAAAGTCAGTAATTGCTCTTTGCAACAACTTTTTCGAGACAAAAATTATTTTAATATTATGTCCACACTCAGCTCCGCTGTACAGAAATATACAGGCTTGATAGTTTGTATTAAAAGAACTTCGCTCACTTAAAGTAAGATAGAATGGCTGATCGATCTGAGAACACCTATACGTTTTGCTAGTTCAATGATCAAATGCTCAGCAACATGTTCGTTGATACTTAGGTCTTGATCAACATAGACTCCAAGCCCCTGTGCCTTGCGGTGTTGTTTAGAGTTTCCCCTTTACTGATACAGGCTTTCAAGTCGACATTGGTGCCACCGCTCTCAGTGGATTTAGTGTGTAGCCCAGTCCTAGTTAACCTGCGATCAGGCCTTCTTAGGCGCGTGAATAAAAAGAGAGAAAAATAAAAGAAGGCCTGACACAAATCGCTCCAGACAGCTTTCCGCCCCCTTGTCTTTGACGTCGCTTTTTTACGTAACGTGTCATTCTTGAACCAATCAAAAGTAACCGGAAGTTAGTCGACAAGTTATGCTTGTAAGTTTCGCTACAAGGCGTCGACACACAACACAAGTTCACTTGAATCTTGTTTTGAGAGATTCTCCGATAAATATATATACGATACGAAACTTAACATTCTGCTTAATTTAGTCCCCTTAGTAATTCTAGGAGAACCCGGGAGAAGACTGTTGAAAGTGCCAAAGAGGATTTTAACGACAGCCGATATTACTAAGAATTCTGAATGCAAATACTCTACTATTCCTCGGTAGAATCTTGGAAAAAATATAGTTGAATGAGTCGCCTTCGGGATTGTTTTGATACATGAAATATTTGGATATCACTGAAGTGAAGTACAGATAAAACTGAAAAAGATGTAATTCTTAGCATAGCGCACAACTACGAAAAATTGTCAAAATTCTGCCGGTCTTTCAAGTGTCCGTTCACTTTCAAATTTTGAGATCTGTTTGGGCGACCAATGAGAGTGCCCGCTTTCCAGCTGATGGTTAAGTAACCAATCAAAGCAAAATGCTAAATTTTAGCATTTTGACACGCCATTTGGAGCGATTTGTGTCAGGCTTTCGTTTGCCGTCTGACTCTGTGTCTCTTGGCGCGTCTACGAAGGCCTGATCGCAGGTTAGCAATTAATGTGCTGGACCCAATTTTTCCCGCGTGAGGCCCAGCTCCCCGGAGCGCATATTCTATTCTATTCGATTCTAGATTAAATGTAATCCACCTTCGAACAATCAGACTCAGTTCTGTATTAATCCGCTTGGAAATTTAAATGCTCTTGCGCCACTTCTAGAATAGAGGTGAACATCAATGACTGAACCAACATACTTTTGGTGGTTGAACTGTGTTGAATTTAGAATTATATCAAACAATTTCATAAATTAAATACCAATTAGGAACTTGACACTTCATGAAACGAAACGATCGGCTGCAAACAATGCGTTGGCGGAGACGACTTTGTAAGAGGAAAAGAGGGTTGTCCAATACACGCCAAATGAGTCAAGCCGTCCAAGTGGTTCCTCGACTCGTCCTAAAATATAAACTAAATCCACGCTTGTTTCGCTTGAGGCATTTAGAAAACGACACATAGTCATAGACAATGCAGTGAGGAAAATGTTAGTAACGATACACATATACATTTCTATTTTCTTTTTCATAAACCGTTCACTGAAGAGAACATATTAGAACCGCATAATGCGTGCACTTCCGCAAACAGCTTGAAAAAGCTTGAAAACGAGAGACTCGGTGGTGAGATAAAAATCTTCCCGGATATTTTGTTGCCGGGTATTAGCGGCAACTGGTAAACTGAAAAGAGACCACGTACTTCTGAATACTTCAAAATCTTCATTCCAAACCGAAGGCAAACGTATTTTCCACACATAGAAATCAAATCAGGAATTACATTTGGCGGAACGTAGCAGAAAAACCTGCTTCCTGATATATTTTCAAAATTATCAAACGTAAATTTATTACCCGGTATCGACTAGATATGGTCCAGCTAATATTGTAATATGGTATTGAAACATTTTAATATGCTGCTCCCTGGCCATCGCTGTAACCAGCCATTTGGAAACAAGCATCCTTAAGGGACTTAGAGTCCTATTACTAGATTTAATGGTTTCGACTGACCACTCTCAAACAATTCTCTTAACAAGAACGAGGACTAACATGTTGTTTTAAAATACGTTAACAACTATAACGCATCACGATTAATTAATATATTAATTTTGTTAATTCAGTGTGCTGGAATAGAGTTAAGTCACTGAAATGCGAAATAAAACAGTGGCATGAACATGAAGCAATAAGTAAAACATGACATTTTAGTCGAGTTTAACCGGCAGGATGAAATTATTATCAGTTAAATTAAACATTAGCACTGCGCGTTAAACTAATATAGATGAAATTAGAACAAAATAGCCGGCCTCATGATAAAATGAGCAAAAGTAGAACTAGTATTCTAATAATGAACACACTCGATAAGTGATTGTGGTTCTCACAGGTTCAGTAGAAGGGCAATCCTGGATGTCACTCGACATCTTTTCCCTTGAGCTCATGCTTGTTACAAGGGTCCCTTTTTTTACTTTAAGAATTTGGTAATAGCAAGTTGAGTGTTTATACAAACAAAAGAAAAATATTTTAACTGAATTTCAAACAGAAAAAATCATACCTTAAAACACTAACACATGCACGTCCTTTTATACCTTAAAACTCTAACACATGCACGTCCTTTTATTTTGAAAGATGCTTATCAATGTCAAAATATTCAAGTTCGATTTTGGCAAGCCAATGAAACTGCCATCACATACAAAGACATAGTAATGCCAACGTACCTGCTGTCAATCCACCAGCTCTCTTTTATAGATTCTGTTTGTCTAACGAAAAGCCAAGAACATGAAATTAGGATGAAATTTTACTGCTATCACATACAAAGACATAGAACTGCCACCTTGCCTGCTGTCGAGTGCTGTCAACCCAGCAGCTCTCTTTTATAGCTTCTGGACCTTCTGTTTATCTTAACTAAGGAAAAGCAAGAACATGAAATTAACACGTCAGGTGAATGATTTTTCTAATTAATCGTTTTCAGATGTTTAAAACGTTTTTTAGCGTTTTACACCTTTTAAAGTAGCAATGATCTTTGTTAGCGGAGCTGGCTCTCGTTTTGCTTCAGGAACAAACAGTAAGTTTTGTTTCTGCGAAACCCACCCACCCCTCCGTTAACCTAAAGTAAACCTAGCTCCAACCTTAGTTTTACTTGTTACTTGAGGGAGGAGTGGGTGTGTCTTTCCCAGAACCCGATGGACCCAGAAACACCTACCTGTCTGACGGGACATCCCATCAAAATGCGCCACGTTCACTTCTGTACGATACCTGTGGCAGGTGCGGAAGAAAGTCTTTCTGGTTAGTTAACGGTTAACGGCCATGTAGGAAACCTGTATGATTCATAATAGAGTAATTTAATAAATAGTAAAACGTTCTATAATTCGTCTAACTTGGCAAGAGATTTTTATCCATAAAAGTTTAGCGAGTTTAAAGAATTTTGACTTTCGAAGAACAATTAAAAGCGCTACTCTCAGAAACTTGAAAAATACAGTAATACATAAAAAGGTCGTGAAATTTGAAACTGATAATAAGTCGATTTATGTTGCTGACTTATGGTTAAGATTGATTAGAAATATTTGAGTCTCTTGCAGTGACGGTAAAGCTAAATTCGAAGAAAAATAATATCATAAAACAAATGAAATTTTAATAATTGAAATGAAACATAACTTCATCTTTCGAAGTTTCGCATCTAAAACGAAATTTGAAATTAAACTGGTCATTAAAGAGTTTACGTCGGTTAAGATGTCTTCTCCACACTGCAGGCCAGCGCAAGATTTCAAGCATTGAAAAGGTCTTAAGCAAAAACTGTAGGCTAATCTCTTAACCCCTTTCCTTCTCCACCCTGCTGTCATCTGTAGTTTTTGTCTTACATTCTTATTACGCCGTTGCCAAAAGCTAATTTAAGTACATAAAGAAATCCAAGGCGATCACAGGTTGGTTGGTTATGGGAAGAAACTCAATTCCATATTTTACATAAATAAATAACAACTATTAATTCCTTCCCACAATAATATATCATAATAATATATCGCACTTATATTGCGCAATTATCAATACAAAAATGTTCAAGTCAAAACAAAAACTAATTTCCGCTATAATTTCAATAAAGTCTAGAAATAGATCCAATTTAAAGAAATAACATTTCCAAATAAACTTGTTCACGTTTCTTTAATTTGTTCGATATTGCGTTTTGCTCCTGCAAAAACAAAAACATTTTCTACAAAATTGATAATAAAAAGAGAAGAAAGTCAAGAAGTCAAGAACGTGGTTTCATAAAAAGCCGAATATGAAAAGGCACCGAACACGCCACATCAGTGTTCTTAAACAAATAGTGTAATAGTAGACACGGGACAGTTACTTAGTAACAGAAATAATAAAAAAGAGCCTTGGAAGCTGAACGAAAGACGAATGAATAGTATATTACCTTGCGCTTTTTTCTTTTTATAAAAAATTCGTGCTTTACTTGGTGTGATTATCAACATATATAAATATAGTTCTGTACTCGATTTTCACGGTAACAGGTGCAAAATAAATCTTCGTATAAGTTAGGAAGATAAGTTAGACGTGTGTAAGGTACGATTTTCAAAATGTCATAATAGCTTTTATTTAAGTACACAAGGTGGGTGAAAACCAACCATTATCCCATTAACTGCTGGATAATCCTAAAAAAAGGATTGATTTCATTATATTTTTACAAATATTTTTTCCGGAACAAGTCTAGAAAACCATCAATAAAATTGAAAAAGTACTAAGGATTAGAAATATTTAAAATTTTATTCGATATCTATCCTACCGTAATAGTCTCATGTACAATAGTAGTATTAATTTGCTTATTATACCATTAGCCAGGCTTTTCCAAAACAGAAATTGGTAAAACGATGAAAATCCACGAAACCAACAGTTTGGTAGCAATAACTCTTTTATAAGAATATCGAGGCTGAAAATCGCGGAAATTTAAGAAAATATTTTAAGAATATTGCTGAGGCTCAGATTTTGTTAAGAATATAATTTTGTGCAACATATAAATATGTTTACACTAAAATTTAAATATTTGGAAATTCTAAATAATTTTCCGTAAAAATTGCCAACGAACGACAATGGCTCTGACTTTGGTTTAACAGAAACGAAGTCAGGAATACTAATTTCTATTGATGTACTACTGTGAGAAAAGATTTTTGTGAAACCAAAATGTCCAAGGGTCGACTGCCGTGACTTCAAAGCGACTGAGATAGCACGTGATCGAAATGTACGTAACATGATACGTTGTACAGTACATAAGAAATGTTGCACATTGTATAAACGCTATCATCTGAAGACTCAGGAAGGCAACGCCATGCTGACAGACATGTTCTATTGACCTGTATTCTAAGAATATTAATTTAAGAATATTTTCAGCCTCAAAACGCCAGAAAATTAAGAATATTGAGCCTAAGTCTAAAAGCAATATTCTTCTAAAAATTATTTCAAATTCTCTTTTGAATTTTATTTTTTTGAATGTTTCTATCAGATGCGTCAGTTTTGCGTCGATTTAGTGATGAATAACCGCAACTTTGCTAGATACTCCTGCCTGCAACAGTCACGATACCGGATTGATCGTGGCAGTCAGAACGAATAGGTTTGTAGGCAGACTGGTGTAACTGAATCGGTTTGCTGTGGATGCATGTGTGGGGGTTGGCGCTCGATCGTGTAAAAGGGCAGCTGAAACCAAACCAAAACCGAACCCAAGGTAACCCCGCCCACTTCTCCTTTGTTCTTTTGTCTGACTTCGTTATATCTTGTGTCGTCGGGAACGCGTTTTTAGCTGTAACTAAACTCAACTTACGGTTACTAGAAATAGCGTGACAAGGCCCGCGTAGGGGGAGGGGCTGGGGGTCTTCAGTCCCCCCCCCCCTACGT
>JANSTR010010902.1:0-13956 GCA_025434805.1 Antipathozoanthus remengesaui | reverse complement strand
TTTTGTATTGAGTTATACAGGCCCTCGTCTGAAAAAGTGTCCTCAAAGTTTCACATTTGCCCTCGGCTCTGCCTCGGACAAATGTTCACTTTTCGGACACTTTTTCAGGCTCGGGCTACAAAAAGCGTAGAAGGGGTTTATTCACTAAATAGCGTGAGCTAATATCATGTGTTTGCGTAAATTAATTAGTGATTGAGCACGCAAACTTTTATAAGAATTTGAGCTGTGGTTTTTCTTCGGTATTTAGAAATAACACTTTTGCCTATAAATATAATTTTGAAGAATGGTCCCAATATCGACAAATGCTTAGTCATTAAATGTTTTGTTTGTTTGATTCGAAATAAATACCGTTCTCGAAAACAATACAGCAAGTTAGTTTGGCTTGCAAAACGTCTTAACGCTAAAATATAGATTATACGCTTACTACTAAATTAGATATTGACTTATCTTTTAAGCTTACTTCTTTTGCTATAGTTTTATACTTGCAGTTTTTATCGTAACCTTCCTTTCGTGTTACTAATTATTCTAATACTTTGGTTTGAATTACGTATTTGCTAATCAGTACACGCAAGAATGATCTGGTATAAATCCCTGAATTTATTTTAACTAAAACCAGTTATATGAAAATTTGCGTCCTAACAAAAGTGTGATAAATAGCAAATTAGCGCCGGTTTGTACAGGTTGGTGAATAGAAAAATAGAGTCGGTTTGTAGAGATATGACATGACATCGTCTGTTATGAAACAAGATGGGAAGATGGGTCATCCTAGTAGTAAATAATAGGCGTTGATTTCTAGCTATTCACAAACTACATACTAACAGTTACAGCACAAAGAAAAAGATCATCCTCGGTCACTCAGGGACAAGATTGAGGTTCAGGTTTAGGTTGGGTCAAATATGTCTCTTCGTCATTGATTCCTTATACATTCGCCAGGTTGAAGATGAGCGATAAAGGTGAACTCACCATCGATGAAGTCCTCGAGCAAGTGGGAAGCTGTGGATTCTATCAAATACGCTTTGTGTTCCTGCTGAGCTATGTAATTGGGTTGGCCGTCATCTTCCCGATTTCTGAACTGGCATTTCTAAAGGCTGAACCCCCCTGGAAGTGTGTAACGAACAGCAGCGTTTGTAACGTGACAGGGTTGTTTCGTCCGGGGGACGATTTTTACCAAGACAGATGCAGTATGGAAAGAAGCGAGTGGGAATTCTCTGACTCGTTCACATCCGTTATCACTGAAGTACGTAGTGGTATTTTAGTTAAGCGAGTAAAAGGGCATATTTTTGAGAAAGCAAACTATCTATATTTTCTCACTGTATTGTTTTTGCCCTAAAATCAACGATCGCTCCTCCGAAAGGATAACTCTTACTGACAGAATTTTAAAAAACCATTCCCGTTCCCAGGCTCATGCGGCATCCTCTGGCTTGACCATATCCATATCTTGCGCATGCGTACTATGTGCTAAACTTCTTGTTTCTCGCTGCCTGGCAAGTGAATGTTCCTAGCTGTCTGGTTGTCACTGTTGCTAATTCGTAAATGTTGTTATTTCGTACTGAAAAGTTTCTAATTCGTAAGAGGTTCCTAATTCTCGAATGTTCCTTATTCATAAATGTTCCCAACAATTTGTTTGGTATAAATGAAACAAAAACTGTTGTTTATATGAAGCAAACCATCCAAGATGAAAAACAAAATTCTCCCAGTCTGCATGTTTACAAGATAACTAGGGAAACAATTTTGGAGAATTCAGCAATACTGCGTAATTTGCCGTGTTTGGTGATTGTGATTAAAAAGATAATGGTGATGTTTATTCCAATCCAGCATACTCAAAAAGCTGGCGGCTGTACATTTGACCACAATGCCTTGCGAACCTAACTCAGTAAAAAGCTGAAGGTGGAAGACCATTGTTTGGGAAACGTGTCCATGCACTAACAACATTGTGTATTCTAAGTTTGAAGTTTTTAGATCTCATGTTTTCGCTCGCTAGGAGTTTTGGGTAAATATACCAGTTGCCATTTTTTTTGTTATGGTAAATTTATTACTGAAAAAATGAAATCATGTTGATTCCTTTTCCGCTTCTAGTTCGATCTGGTGTGCGACAGGACATTCTTGGGCAGCTTGACATCATCCATCCTGTTCCTGGGTTGGTTGATAGCTGCACTGTTCGGAGGTGTTATGGCGGACAAATTTGGGCGGAAGTTCATCATGATTATTTTCGCCTTCATCACCAGTCTGTTCTCTCTTCTAAGCGCTTTTCCAACAGTGTACTGGCTTTTCGTTGTCCTTCGTTGTATTGTGGGATTCAGCATAGGTAAGATCTCTTAAAGAGTCTCTTAAGTTTCTGTCCTTTTCTCGAATAACGTAAAAATAGATGCTTTTAAAAGCCTACTGTTAGCAGTTTGCAAATACGGTGTTTAAATAGCCACAACGGCTTCGCCACGGAGCAGTCACAGCAAAACAAAAGGCTTAATTACAGAAGACAATCCACTGCACGTGAACATGCACCAAGTGGACCACCTGGCCATCGTCGCGTTAAAGTTACAACGTAAAAAAACACGCTGATTTGGGTACTCTGGAGTGCGTGCAACATCAATACGAAAATGTTCTGTTAGTAGTTCGGTTTTACAACCAGGATCTGCGATTTGCACGATTCGCACTCCTTCGTACAAACAACAATTAAATTGAATTTGAGGAAAACAAGAGAAAGGAAAAAAACAAAACGTTGTTTTTTTAGCAGGTGTTGTGTAAGCCGTACCAGCATCTTAAAGTCCGTAATAACAGGGATGAAATAAGTATAAGTACCGACGATTTTGGGAATTTAATATTGAAAAAACTGTGGCATTAAGGTAATGTTACACGGTACGATTTTAGGGTAACATTATCGCGCGAAAAGATGACGTAGTATAGCATGGCACTACGAAACCGCACAACAATGTTTGGCAGTTTTTGAACACTGTTCAAGAACCTGCAATATGTTGCCGCACCAAACTGTGACGAAAAATCGTAACCGTTGACCTTGTTACATGATTGTTTTCAATTATGAATACAACAATGTTGCGCTAAGAATTGTCCTCCAGTGCAATAACACCTTTAGTAAAGGGTTTCAAACCAATAATTTAATATGAATGTATAGAAAACAGCCATTGATGTCCATCCGGTCTCAATTCCATGCAAATTCTCATACTTTCTCTTCTAAAATGTTTGTTTTTAAAGAAAACCTCAGGCCACTGTCACAGTTTTTAATATTACGTCAGTATATACTAACTTTGACCTGCTCTTTCCACTTCTGGCATTTATAGAGTACCAACATCAGGTTTTCAAATGAGCTTGACAAAGGTCTAAGGCCGTACATCCAGAAATCTTGAGAACCCCAATTCGCGTTTTAGCCGCTTTTGTAAATCAGTTCTTTCCCAACACACTATGTAGCATATTGTCAAATTTTCGGAACCTGTCTCCATAGCTTCTTCAAAAACAGTTGACAGAATTTCATATTTCCTTTTAGACAGTTTGCTGTATGAGAACAATTGCTTTGTTTTCATAACCAACAATACACTCTATGTATTTGATGATGATTTAAGGATGGAACATTTTCCAAGAAAACGGTTCCCCGTACATTAACGTCAAATGCAATTAAGTGAAAGGTTTAAACTAAAACTGTAAAAACTTTTAAATGTTTTAAAAAGGATCCCAATCTCTCATGTCGTTCCACTCAGTAATAGTTGATAATGTTAACAATACTAAATGCGATATAACCATTCTCATCGTGATTATTTGGATCTTCAACTGCTTACTATACGAACTCTATACTTGCCATATAAGGTTGTGCAGCGATGCCCGTGTTTGTCATCGTCTTGGAATACGTAGGCATACGTCATCGTCACGTGGCCAGTACCTGCATTTGGTTCGCGAGTGCTGGTGGATATATGGTAATGGCTGGAATGGCTTATGGGATCCGGAACTGGAGACACCTGACAATTGTAACCTCAGTGTTCGGTCTTCCAAGTATCCTGTTTTGGTGGTAAGATAAGCTTTTGTTAATAGTTATAATAACCGAAAATAATAATAATAATAATAGTTATAATAATAATAATAATAATAATAATAATAATAATATTATTATACCAAAGTTGTAGAAGCTTATAGATGCCCTTCATTCCAGGATGTCTCAAAACGTTTTGCAAACAGCTTTACCGCGAGATAGCGGACTAAAATAGGAATTTGTGAATAAGGTTCAAGCACGCCTGATGTGAATTCATTTTGCCAACAATGCTATCACTCGGAACTCACAGAAGTAGTAATACTCCCCCATTAGCGTTAAAGGAATGCTAGGAATGTGATGAGATGATAATTACCCCCAAGCTGTCATAATTACCCATTGGAATGTTTAAAATTATACCCCCTTTGAGGATTTGCCAATTGTTTAATGTGTTAATGATATCCCTCCGGAACTCACAGACACTATTAAAACAAGAACAGTACAAGTATAGTTACTAAAGAAGGTATGATGTTAATCAAGAAGTCAAATAAAATGGCCAAACAATTGTCGATCGTATTTGCATCAGGTTAATCCCCGAATCAGCTCGCTTTCTTCAACTAAAAGGAAAGTTAAAAGAAACAGAAGAAATACTGAGGAAAATTGCAGTCACCAACAAAAAGGAGTATCCGGAGAAACCGCTGGTCAAGTACAACGAAGATGGTAAAAAACAAAGCATGGGAAACTTCAAGGACTTGTTTCGTACCCGGACAATGACTCATTATACCTGCGTGTCGTGCTTCTGTTGGTAAGTGGAGTTGGTAAGCTTTTCTGGCTTAACAGACTATACAACACCTGGTGGAAACTCTGCTCTTGTTAGAACGTCGAGAGATTAGTCCAATGGCTTAATGTGTCTGTCCACAAACAGTGTTGCGAAAGAAAGGCACACAAAGGTCAACGCTCGACCAGGCCGAGTATTGAATCTATAACCTCTAACCTCGCACACAAATTGAAGATATTGAACTGAACTCGGGACCTCCTAGTTGGCAGTCTTATTCGTTCGCGATATAAGAACAAAACAATTAACAATAATTTAGGTTAAGACGATAATGTGGGGTAGGTTGCCGTGGAAAAAACTGTGGAAAAAAGTTACAATGACAGTCCCGTAACTGGGTTTCCTTAAGGGGGATCCGGAGACATAAAATGTTTAGAGTAAAAAAACGAGCACTGAAGGTGCGAGACACAAGGAGAGTACGGGGTGTGCTACCCCGGAAAATTTTGATAACTTTTCCTGCATTCTGCATCTGTACCATTTCTGGTTGAGTGCTTATGGTATAAACTGTAATTTTCTTTCTACTTGCGATATTCAGTGTCAATCTGCTTTATTAATGAGTTTTCCGGCTGTCATAGGCGGGTTTAGGATTTTAGATGGGAGAGGAGAAGGGATAGAGCATTCGGAGAAGCAAACAACAAGAATATCTTTAGAATAAACAATCCGTTTTATTAACCGATTATTTAATTTTATCTATGTTTTGGGTCTGAGGGGGGTTCGTTCGAACCCTTCGAAGTCCCTCTCCTACGGGCCTGGATATATCTCACAGTCAAATCAGTGAACGACAGCAATCAACTTCAGCGTGATCTTACCACACTTGAACGATGGGAGAGAAATTGGCAAAGTCATCAAGATCACGAGAAAACGCAGGCCATCCAATTTCCCCTACTTGCTTCACGACTAAACGCTCGAGTCCATAAACCACACCAAATATCTCGGTGTCCACCTGTCACACGATCTACGATGGAACAAGCATATAGCCAAAGTCATGTCCAAAGCAAATAAAACTGTCAGATTCCTTCAAAGGAACCTCAGAACACCATCAATCAAGATGGTGAAAGAAACAGCATACAAAACGTTTGCGAGGCCAACCGTTGAATACTGCTCCACAGTATGGGACCCATATACTGCCAAGAACACCAAGCAGATCGAAATGGTCCAACGTCGAGCTGCACGCTGGGTACTACGAAGGTAGGATAGGAAAGACAGAAATGACAAAAACTGGGATACCTTCGAACGACGGAAATCAAACGCAAGATTGTGTCACTTTTTCAAACAGGCAAATGGCCTTATCTGTGGCGAAAGTGAACAACTCTAGCCTCTGAACCATAACTGTAACACAAGATACTCAACACTCTTATAAATTACCTCATTGTTCCTGTGACTATTACAAGTATCTTATTACAAGTCTTCTACTCTAGAACTATTAAGGAATAGAACATCCTACCCTCTCAGATCACCAACTATACATCTGTAAAATCCTTTAAACAAGCAATTAATTCTGTCACAAACTAATTATTCCAATGAATGCAACCGTTTTCTATTCCAGCCTTGTTCTTAACGTCTGTAATACTCAAATTTTAATGAGTGAAGACGATAACGGTAAATAAGTATCTGACACGTTCAAGGCCCTGGACCTAAGCAAAAGTTATGCACGAATTTTCTTGATGCTCGTTTCGCGCGTAGCATTTATCTATATCAAAAAAACGATTCCTCTAAATTAATTCTCCAATTGGCCGTAACGGAAAAGATGGCGACTGGTATATTTAGCCATAACTCCGATATAACATGAGCACGCTCATAAAAACGTACAGAAAGGATCTAATAACTTCAAACGTAGTATATACAATGTTGGTAGTGCATGGACACCTTTCCCAAACAATGGTCCTCCACGTTCAACTATTCACTGAGTTAGGTTTGCAAAGCATTATGGTCAGATGTACAGCCGCCATATTTTTTGGTATGGTAGATTTCAGTTCTCTTCATGTTGTATCGTACTTCCTCAGCTCGTCGAACACCCTTTAATGGAATTTGTTGAATGACTGCAGAAGTTGATGGAATTTGAAGCCTTGTCGTTGTCGCTTCCAGGACGAACAGTAGTGTCTTTGTGAGAAGTCATCTTTTGAACTGCAAATTCTTGCAATCTCACCCATATACGCTGGATTTATGGGGATGTTTCTATACGCTGAATTCTAAACACGTGACGTAAATGTCACATTACCAAAACGTATAAAGATCACTTTTTTTAGTAATTACCATAGTAATAACCTATTCTCACAAGAATGATCACGATTTGCCATCCACCCGACAAGTTAGTACCTGGATTCGTCGTATAACAACTCCTTTCTTTCCAAATCTCATTTCCGATCCACATATACTTACAAACGGAAAGATCATCCTAAACTGTTGTTTCATTTCTTTTTCAATCAGGAATCGTTCTCAACATTAAGAACGACGGGGTCCTCATGCCTAAACTGGAATACTCCATCACGGTTGCACTTGTAGAATGGATGAATGCAGACAACGAAGACGATGCATCTAATTGGTTGGTCTATCTTATTCCAAGGGGTAAGAAATGTTAAATTTAGCTGTACTGTAGCATGGAACCTGCCACTGGTCAGAACAGGCTGTCTGTGTAGGGAATGATTTTGCCTGCGCCTCAAGGCTAATGAATTTAGGAACATATTCAAACATATATAAACTATACAGCTAATAACTTCTGTTGTAGGCGATGACCGTATCTGGATTGGCGGAATTGTCGAACCGGACAAGACTGATTTGAACCTAACAATGGATTATAGACCATTGAGGTTGATGTTTGAAAAAGCCAAAGCCTTCTACCCACCGTTACGTGCCTTCAAAGATGACGACATCACAGAAATACTGGTTGGCCTTCGCCCGGGTCGTCATGGAGACATTCGTTTGGAGCTTGATCCTTCATGTCAATCATTGATACATTGTTATGGCCACGCAGGGGCAGGATGGATCATGTCCTGGGGTTCAGCAATGGAGGTTGCCAATTTGGTTGACAAAGAGTTGCGTGGGTGGGATTTTGCACCTTCCAAACTTTGATAATTCCCATCAATCAGCAAATTAATGATTTCGTTTCCGGAGTTGCATGTCACAACCTCTGATTAGAACTCACTACGCACTTTGCTTACCAGTTTTGGAGAAGTAAATAAACCAGATCAGTAAAGAATAGGGATGTTTATTTAATGGACAGGTCGCATTAATTTGGTATAAATTCCATGATACATAGACTAATTAAATTACACTTGTATGGCACTTTATAACTAATATTCACAGTGTTTTACAATGCGAATGCTTAATTTTGTTTTAACTGAGCTTTGATTTTAAAATTTATGCTATATTATGCCATCCATTTAGTAAACTGCAAGCTGCAGTGACAGCGTTAACCTTTACTACCGTAGCATCTTGGCAAAATCAAGACCACCAACTTATTTGAAGAACTATGTGCAATAGAACATTCATGAACTCTTGGATATTGTTATTGAGAACTAAAATATGTACGTGTATGGTGTTGCAAAAGTGGTGCAGTGTAATTCTTATTTAGAAGGCAGGATCATGTATAGAGATACTGTAGTTGCAATATTACGGATGTTTAGGCTTCCTGTGTAGTGGTCAAGCGCAGTAGCGAACAGCAAATGGGGACATGGTACAAAGTTGAGTTTGAATTAAATGTGTTATATTAAATTACTCCTTCAAACATTGTACTTTACGGATACAGTAACAAGAGTAATTGGGAAAACAATTCCTTCCAGTTATATACAAATTCAGTTAACTCCTGATAGCTCTTGCATGCAAGGTCCACTTCACAAATACATCGTATATAATCAACTGAATAACCGTGGTTAAGGCTTCTTGGTTCGCCACAAACAAACAATTGTTTTATCATTGAGCATTTCAGGTAATCAACTTTCCCAGTTCTTGTTCTCCGTTTTGTTTCACCGTTGTCTACCGTAGAGAACAGTGAAACCTAGTATTCCAACTGGCCTCTGCGAAACTAAAAATGTAAGAGCGCTGTTAACTCCATTTTCCTAGATTTATTGTCTCTTTTACCTTGAGAAATTTATTCTTCAAACAAGAAGGCAAAAAATGTTCGCGTTTACTTCTTTAAATTATTTATTAATTAACTGGTTTTGTTCTTGTTCCAGTTACTGGTACATCAATTTGCCAATGTAATAGCTGTCCGGCTTATACGTTTCATTTCATTTCGACTCCAGCTATTTCCGTTTCAAACTTCAAAGGGGTTTAGCGTTCATCGTCATGCCTTCGATTATAAATGAGGTACAACTGAGGCCAATTGGTTGCTAGTGCGAGGGTGAAGATGGATGGGGAAGGGCAAGAGGTCAGGAGGTCTGGAGGTGGATGGGGAAGGGCAGGAGGTCTGGAGGTGGACGGGGAAGGGCAGGAGGTCAGGAGGTAGATGGGGAAGGGCAGGAGGTCTGGAGGTGGATGGGGAGGGGCAGGAGGTCTGGAGGTGGATGGGGAAGGGCAGGAGGTCTGGAGGTGGATGGGGAAGGGCAGGAGGTCTGGAGGTGGATGGGGAAGGCAAGAGGTCAGGAGGTGGATGGGGAAGGGCAGGAGGTCAGGAGGTGGATGGGGAAGGTCTAAAGGTGGATGGGGATGGTCTGGAGGTGGATGGGGAAGAGCAGGAGGTTAATGGTAAAGGGATGGAGTGGATGGGGAAAGGATGCGGTGGATGGAGAACGTGGATGGGAAAGGGATAAAGTGGATGGGGACGGGAAGGGGTGAATGGGAAAGGGATGAGGTGGATGGTGAAGTGCAGGAGGGGGATGGGGAAGGGATGAGGTGGATGGAGAAGGGATGAGGTGGATGGAGAACGTGGATGGGAAAGGGATAAAGTGGGTGGGGAAGGAAAGGGGTGAATCAGGAAGGAATGAGATGGATCGAGAAGGGATGAGGTGGATGGAGAAGGGATGAGGTGGATGGAGAAGGGATGAGGTGGATGGGGAATGGGTGGTTGCATGGGAAAATGCAGATGATGGAGGTGGATAGGGAAGAACAGGAGATGAGCAAAGGAAGGCACGGGAAAGGATGGGGAAAAGCGGGAGGTGGATGGGGGAACAGCAGAGGTGGAAGGGAGATTGGCAGGACAAGGATGGCAAAGGGCATAGTCACCATGTTGAAGGGGAAGGGACGGGGCAGGTAGAGAGCAATGGAAGGGCACGAGGAGACCGCGTGGAAGAAAGAGCACAGGCCCAGAGTGGGACAATCAACTAAGCCCTGAAACATTACAACAGGGGTAGGTTCGTCAAAGGCCGATCCAGGATTAAAGTGCCTGTACCAATTCATTATCATGCGGGAAACATTTTCAGAAATATACAGTAGAAGGTACATTGAAAAGTGCAAAGTATATGTGGCACATATCTAAGAATATTCGATAACCTCTTTTTCGGTGGCCAAATATACGAAAATGACTCATTTCGGACTTCTGGTTTGGTTTTATACGACCGACCACACGCAGTGGATAAGGGTCTGGTCTGATGACGTGATGTGAGTGAGTACCGTGTTCCTCAATTCACTTTCCACTCTGGCTTATACAAAATTGTACAGTGGGTGTATACTGTTTTGCTCAGCATTTGCTCTTCATACCAGGAGTAAAACGAGTTACTCATACCACGTCATCAACCCAGTACCCAGTCCCTAAGTAAAATAGGAAAACTCGTCGCGTCCTGAACGAAACCGGAAACACTTTATAGTCTTAAAATTACAACCAAGTGTCTACAGTTCCCAAACCTACTATTTCCCACAATATATAATACTCCAAGGGCCGCGGAGTATGGTTAGCCGTTTGTTGCAAATTTCAGGAGGGCATATTTATACTAAACAAAATATTCAAGGAATATATTTATTCAACTTCAAGGACTGTACCATAATTATTTATTCAACTTCAAGAAATGTACTATACTTATTCAACTTTCAAAAAGTCATGTCTAAATATATTGAAAAAACTTTAAAATAATAACTATGACGTCATTACACTTAAGGGCAATACCCTACCATCATGCACCAATGATCAATTGTACAAAGTTTCATTAACTTTGGATAAAAACTAAGAAAGTTATCGAGGGGGATTGAAAACACCCCCCCCCCCTTGGACTGAAAGACCTGAAAAAAGCTTGCACTGGATAGGGTTAAGAAGTCGAAACGGCTGGGGTGTCGCTGGGGTGTATGAAAAGAAACCGCTGCTGCAGCAGTTATGTTATCATGTTATGTTTCCGTGCGTATTTCCACTTCACTCTGTTTATGTACCAAGCATCATCATTCCCTTCACCAGCACCATATACCACGTCTTCACTCAAATTGTAATGCCTAATGTACATATTTGAAAATGACGGTTCGTCCGGACCAACTTCGTGATCGAGGATGGGATGTCGAGAAGATGTACATATTTTGCCTTGAACTCTTGCTCTGGTGGGGCAGAAGGCGCCGGCGTTTTGTTTCTTCGACCCAGTTTTGCTACCAAACGAACCGACGCCACGAGTGATTCGGCACCCTATAAGCTCATTTTTGATAAGACGCAAAGTGTCTGTGATGGCGATGCACTAAAAAATTAGCCCCGCTAGCTGTCGGCAATGTAGATGTGGCACTTCCTCGCTTGCAGTAAGATCAATTGACAATTTTTCTCATTAAAATATTTGTACTATCGTTTCTCCGATGAAAAGATATCTCCTCTCTTCAGACAATCCGGAACAAACCTGAACAATTCTACATTACTCCTCATATGATCCGCTGTTTTTTCGTTACCCACCACCACATGTCGCCATCTTAGAAAGACAAGTCACATGCCCACCCACAAAGCCGACCCATGCACATAATATTTGGAGGAAAGAAAACGCGGGGAATAAAACAACACCAAGTAGAGGTAGCTGTGGAGATTTTGCTCAATAAAAATAACGTGATGATCCGGGAACTCACGTTCTTGAATGTTTTATTAAATGAATATGGTTTTCTTGAATAAATATAATTTTCTTGAATGACTACAATTTTTCTTGAATGAAAATAAATTCCTTGAAGTTGAATCAATATAGTACATTCTTTGAAGTTGGACATATATATAGTTGTTGAATATAAATATTTTTCAGTTGTTGAATATAAATATGCCCACCTCTTGAATTTTGCAACAAATGGCTAACCATAGCGGAGAGGGAGGGCCCCCATTTATTTTGAAAATTGTAAAGATTTACTGACAAAATACATTTTCAGCCCCCTCCCCACCACTTCACGTCACTAGTCAGCCCCACCTCCCCCTCCCCCTTACTTTCAAAGTAGCGGCGCGGCGTCTGTACTTTTATTTTATATAGAAATTTTTTTCCCTTAAAAGTATTTCAAGCACATTTTTCCCTTCAATCCATGGATTGCAATAAGAGTGACGAAACAAACCAAGCCAAATTTTAAAGGACAGCACCAGGACCATTGAAATAGACTGGAAATAATGTGACTGACATTGTACACTGGTTCTTTAAGCTCTTGATCTGAGTGTCCGTTGTCAGATACAACAAACCAAGCAATATTCTCAGTCATAGCCAACTTGCTCAACAGAAACCATTCACAGGATGGTCAGGAAACGGACACCGCTTAGAGTTTGGAAAGTGGAGCAGACACTTCATAATCGTTTTCTGATACAGCCACATATTCTCCTACAGAAACAGATGAAAAGCAGCCAAATTAATCAGGGTCTTATAGACCGTATTCATAAATTGCGGCATTTTTAATATTCTTTTGTCTGTGTTTAAATTAGCCCAACTAGCCTGGTTCATGTTTATATATTCTTTTCACTTTTTGACTTAAGAACAAGGCTAGTTGGACTAATTTAAACACAGACAAAGGAATATTAGAATAGCCGCAATCAGTTATGAATATATAGAGTTTCTTCACCGGCTTGGTGTGTACGAAATGCACATTTCTTCACCAAAGTGAAACACATTGGTCACGAATACTCGTATTTACCAAATCAGTGAATATACTATTGCAAATATAACGAAGCCAGAAAATAAATCTCGAAACTCAATACAAACACTTTCGCGCATGCGACAATAGTTTTTTCCAAAAACATGGGTAGTGCCCAACAGTTTCACTTAATTTACAAGCTGTAGCGTTTAACCTGAAAAAAAACGAAAAAAAAAACATGCTTGTGTGTGTTATTTTGCAGTGCTGTAGCTGCCTCCTGGATAGCAAGAATAACAGCCACGTAACGAGACACAATGATGCCCCGTATCACCCATGAAAGCCTGGAAGTGATTTGCTATCAATCATTCTCCGAGGTCATAAAATACCCTGGGAATATCCTTTCATATCGCACGAAAATACTATTCAATGGTTTGATATATGCTAACGATAAACCTCCACTGAGATGCTAGGCACCAACTCTCAGAGGAATACTAAATTAGAATTTGTGAAAACGATGATAAAAGACTGCAAAATATTTAATTTCTTTGCCAACATAACTAAGCAAGAAATTAAGCTCTGAAAATGCTAGGCAAACATTTATTATTGGGCGCGCAATTAAAGTTTGAAACTATGATCTCCTCTGCATAGCACTGTGTGACAGCAGTATAAAGCTCTGCACTGTGTCAGAACTGACATGCATAGTACTGTGACAGCAGTGTGATGATCTCTGCAGTGTTAGAGGTGACATGCATATCACTGTGCATAGCGCTATGTTAGTACTGACATTCTTTTTACTGTGGCAGATTTGTAATACTGTGCGTTGTGTCAGAAGGTGACATTCATAGTATTGTGTCCGCATCCAAAACAGTCACGACACCAGCTGCTATGAAATAATGTAAATGATTAGCACTGGATAAAC
Organism: Antipathozoanthus remengesaui; assembly: GCA_025434805.1. NCBI lineage: Eukaryota > Metazoa > Cnidaria > Anthozoa > Zoantharia > Parazoanthidae > Antipathozoanthus > Antipathozoanthus remengesaui. The sequence goes on along the minus strand of JANSTR010010902.1, from coordinate 303 downwards.
ACAGTTATATCAGGATAACACGGTTTGTCTTGTGCAGACGCTAATCCGCGTACACGATAAGAGCGATCAGCTGGTGCACGTCAAGAGCTATTAGCTGGTGAACGATAAGAGCTATTAGCTGGTGAACGATAAAAGCTATTAGCTGGTGAACGATAAGAGCTATTAGCTGGTGCACGTCAAGAGCTATTAGCTGGTGCACGTCAAGAGCTATTAGCTGGTGAACGATAAGAGCTATTAGCTGGTGCACGTCAAGAGCTATTAGCTGGTGAACGATAAGAGCTATTAGCTGGTGCACGTCAAGAG
>JANSTR010010791.1:0-13957 GCA_025434805.1 Antipathozoanthus remengesaui | reverse complement strand
GTAAGACTTTGGAACAACATCCCACAGGAAATCATTGATCTTAGCGCAAACCTGTGCAGCTTTGAAAAAGCTGTACGAGAGATGTAATTTATTCAATGCGTTCATGCGCTGTGTACACTGGTCACTACATTAGCAATGCTAAGGTTACACATATCAAATAAAGTGAAGAAGTGATATAATATTTACGGTTGCAATGTTGGTTTTCCCTTATCTTTTAGTCTTACTAACCTTACTAACTTTTTATGTGATCACATGGTAGGTGGCTCCTCTTAAAATGTTCCACAGTTGGTTTTGGATTTAATGGAGCCGAATCCAATTGTAGAATTGCACACATTTTAGGTATCCTACTGATGATCAGTTACCGATTTGTGTTTTATTTCAGGAACATGTAGTTGTCTGTTCAAATTTATACAGTGTAGGTATTTTCCGAAAGACTTCACGACTTTCGGAAGAAGAACGAACGGTTTGAAATTGTTTCATCCGGTGCTCAAATTTCAAAATAGTATTATTTTATGAATGATTTATAATTTCGCTGGCAAATTACCAACATGCAATAAATTTGAGATATTACGATAAGGCCAGATCTTGTTCAGCATCCACCCATTTCAATTTTCCAGGTGGGTCTGGGTCTTGATTTTCCTGCGTTGAAGTATATTTTCGCCTTAACCAGACACCAGTTTGTATATATAAAGAGTTATTTTGAAGCAATAACTCACTCTGTTCACGAAAATCAGGTAAAGAAAATCAAGACCCGCTTGGGCAGACACTTATTAAAACTATAGATTTATTGGTACATAGTACTTCAGCTATACAGGAAGTTTCCAGCAGAAATTACAATAAATATTTCATGAAACCCTAGACCTTGTTTATTATGTATCTCACGAGCTTCTAATAATTTTAATAAACACTTTATACGACAGAAATGTCAATCACCCGCCTCATGACTGTCCGGGGATTTCTAAAATACTGTAACATATTTCTCCTGCTTTCCACTGGTCACACACATACCAATCGCACATACCCTGCGAGCAGAGATCTCTCATACTTTTTGAGAGATCTCTGCTCGCAGGGTAATCGCTCATTAATGAAATTTGAAATAGGGACGCTCTTGCCGAATCTCAGCCAGGACCAGGTAAGCTGGGGCCTCTAAGCTACCTCAATATTTTTTCAAAAGCATTGCAAAAAGAAAAAAAAATTATATAGAGGGGAATTCCATGGTCGTTTTTTGGTGATTATTAAAATTAGAGGCATTCGTAACGAATCAGCCATCCCAATCCAAAATATGCTCCACGGTCCCAAGTGATCGAGAGCTTGGCAAAGGGGTTTGGTGACTAACGACACGGTACTTGTGTTGTCATTGGCTGTATGTACAAGGTAACAGACTATCTGATTCAATGGAAAATGCGGGGTGGGGGAGTGGCTCACTAGTGACTTGAAGTAGGGGCGGGGGTAATCTGAAAATATATTCTGTCAGTAAATTTCCGGCAACAATTTTGAAATAAGTGGAGGGCAAGGACACCTCAACCCCTCCAACTCTGCGGTCTCAATTTCTCATACAAAACCAAGTGATATTTGTTGCGGTAGCTCACTCTTGATATAGTTGTATCAGTTCTTTTTTCATGCGCAAAATTTGTTTTATATACATTTTTCTCTTGTTCTCTGTGCGCGGGTCGATAACTACCGCAAAATAGTAATATTCAACTAAAACAGAAATAACTAGATTGTTGTTGCCACAGTAGAAAAAAAATAATGCAAGACGGCTATCGCGCGCACATCTGAATGTTCATACAAACTGAAGAAACCAATATAAAATTGTTTCAGTTATATCATTCGTCAGAGCCCAGCGTCTGTTAACATCAGTCAACAACAGTCAACGTCATTCAACATTAGTCAACATCAGCCAGCATCATTGAAGCGTTATGTTACGTGCACTTGCGTCCTGTGAGGCGGTGATGTCGGTTTTGTGTTTGGTTCTGAAACTTTCGCCGTGGGACAATCCGCATCACACTGTGGTATGTCAGAGGAATGGTTCTGCTGTCTGTTCTTCCACTTTGTCTTAAACCAAATGTTGTGTCCTACACAGACAAAAATAAACGGTTAAATGACTTCAACTAAACTTTAAATGAGATCATCACAATTGTTAAAGATACAATAAAAAAACCTTGAAAACTTTGATCACAAACTTTTAATAGATCTCGACTGTAAAGTTTTAGGTTTGATAGGTCTTAAACTGTAAAGCAGTATTTGCTTTTCTGGTAGATTTCCAAGTCGAAACCAATGGAAAACTCATAACCAAAAGAAATACTTGACCACTCAACATAAATGGGAAGTAAAACCCCTTTCGTTGTATACCAAAACCAAATACATTTCCGAGCCAATTAGCACTTTGCGCCGGTGATTATCCCGGTTTTTGTAGTATCCAGCTGGTAAGAGTGCATACTCCTCCACTCCCCCCCGTCCAATCCCCATCCTCCCTTGCACAGGCACTAATACATCGCAGTCTTACTCCCAGCAGAAGATGGAGTTCAATTATACAGCTGAGTCGACTGGAACAAGTAGAGCAAAGTGCCCTACTCAAGGACGCAATACAGTGATCTGGTTGGGGTTTGAACTCACGACCGTCGGGTTTCGAGGCAGACACACTAACCTCTAGACCACTGACTGAGGCAAGTCGAGTAAAATGTCTTGCTCAAGGATACAACACAGTATTCTGGCCGGTGTTTGAACTCACAACCGTTAGGTTACGAGTCAAACACGCTAATAACTCGACTACTGTGCCGAACGATAGCGCTTTCTTTAAAATTTTTAATATTAATTCTGATCGTTCTTGAGTGTAAGGAACAACGTCAAACATCGTATAACTTGTCAACAAACACACCAGCTACAAAATTAAAAATGCGCTCTGGATAAAGACCCACCAAAGGGTTTCCATTTTTTTTGGCTTCCCGTCAGAATCACGATCAACCCTTTTCTTCATTCTTTTTCGTGTAATAGCTGCATAATTATAGAGCAGTGTTTTCAGTATTACTGGTAAGGATTAACGATAAAACCAAACAAAGAAGAAGAAAGAAAATGAAGCGCCTGATTTGATAACAAAACCAAAGAAAATTGGCGAAATGACAAATTTATTTAATATTTGCCTCGGCTGTGTCCCTTACTCACCAGGGCAATCGGTCACTTCCACGCCACTCTTGGCTTTACAGCATACCCGGCAGAAACTGAACAAACATTTCTCTCCCTGTTTATGCAAAAGTGAAAAAGAAATAACTTACACAAAGATATACATCATTCCTTGGCGTAAGATAGTTGTGGGTGAACAAAGTGGTGTTGTATATTACCTGTCTGGCAACAAGGCGTCATGAAATTAGTAACTGAAGAGCTGTCTTTTGTTCGCTTCCTTAAACAAACGAATTCGGTAAAATAAATATAAAACAAAGAAGTTCTGGTTCTTTAAATTCAATAAAGTGGTTGCTTACCAGCCGTTTTACAATTCTACCTGATAAAAGTATTCAAAGATAACAAATTTCCAATGTACTAAGACCACTTTCGTGACCGACGAGAGAAGTAGTGGCTATTCACATTCCTAACATTCCGCAATGAGCTAATGGGGGAGGAGTATACTACTGCTGTCAGTAAGATATAATATAAAACAGACAAGTCTGATTATTAAATTCAATGAAGCAGTTGTTTACAAGTCGTGTTTTAACTCCAACCGATAAATGCATTTACAGATGACGAATTTTCAGTGTTAGTAAAAAGAGCACTTTGTCAACCAACAAGTAAAATTCAAAAATGGTGGTCATTCTTAGCCCTTTTTGCGCACACAGTCAGTCAGTATGGGATGGTGCCATATGATCAATTTCGTCAGGTGTTGTTAGCGCGCAACAGCCGATCACTAGACCAGCTGCTAGCGATGATTACCGAAGGAACTCAATTGTACTTTTCACAGTGATTTGCGGCAACTTTTCTCAGAATGAGAGTCCTCTTAGACTCTGTAATGCTCGTACAACTTGTTTGCAACACTGTTTGAAGACTATTTGCACAAAACATCAGCGTGTAGCAGTCTCCTCTCGTTTCTACACGTTCATGCGTGGTAGTCCTATGTACATCTACGTAATTATAGTATAAGCTTATTGGATTCGTCCAAGCCCAATATGGAAAGATATTTAAGTCGAGATTTCAATATTGGGCGAGACCGCAGATCAAGCCTAATATTACAAGTCGAGACTTAAATAACTTTCCACTTTGGGCGAGGATGAATCCAATAAGTGTTTTATTATACCAAAGAAGTATTAGATTGATCAAGACAAAACCATTTGATCCGAAAAAATCGAATTCTCCATTATAGATAAAAATATAATAAGGCTAAAAATGTTTGTTATAGATATAGAAAATAAACGTTTTTGGTCGACTTGACCATCGTCAGGTATTTCGAGATAGGTCAAGTCGACCGAAAACGTTTGTTTTCTATATCTATAAAAAAAACTTTTTAGCCTTAAATTATATTTTTGATCCGAAAAACAGCTCTTTTTTGATACCGATTCGGCCATAATAGGATGAAGGTCGCTACAAACACTGCCAGTAAATGAAGTGCCGATCGTAAAATTCTATCACGTGAACCGCAAATGATTGAGAAACCATCACGCTGTAACCTCAAAAGGAAGTCATGTGCAAGCAGTTCAATAGTTTGCTGTCCAACAAGATACTTTCCAATATCGTCAAATAATGGATCGGCACGTGACCGCAATGCAGAGATATGATTGGTAGATTATCACTAAGGTATAATATACAAATTTAAATGCATGTACGCTTTTGATAAAGTCAGAAAGTGAAATCCTTATTATTTGATTCTCCGCGATGCTGGATGGGATTGAAAAGAAAAAAAACTGACGAGACTATTGTTCTGCATTTAATAGCTAGTTGAGATGTTTTGGTAGTTGACTAGTATATGTACCTTTGGGTTCCTGTTGCACTGGCTGCACTTGATCCACCGCTCTGCACTTGGAACTGAAATAACAACACACAATCAGCCATCACTACTCCTTTACTAAACTCAAATCACGCTTGTAACTTTAGTTTATTTCTGTAACATACTGATAGCGAAGTATATATTTGCTTTGGTGCACTACATCGTATCATAGTCTAGTATAGTATTACTATATATGTTTAGTATAGTATATATCTTACTGTATGGTATAATTATAGAATAAAGTGGTTACTTTTTGGAAAGGCTGATTTCCTCTTTCTAGCTTTCTTCATCTGGCGCTTGGACATTGCTTTGCAGGATTCGTTAGAAATGTTATTGTCGTCTCGAGTCGCTGCAGCAGAGTTCTGTTCTAAAGGTCTTTTCTCTCCTGGTTTCTTCCTGTTGAGCAGACGTAGAAAAATGTTTGAGCCTAAAGTTTTGCTTAAGCCTGCCACACACAAGCCGATTTCATGATTGGAACCTCCCCCCCCCCCCATCTGATTTATCATCACGAACAAATTTCTCGAACTGGCAGCTCATCACACATCAAACTCTTGTGGAGTACTTTCTAAGGTTTCAGCTCACGTTTCGAGGGCTACACCACAGTTACCAAACAATTAGGCCGACAGAAATCTCGTCACACACTTTCTCGGGAACAATCCCACACCAGCCAACTTTCTGTCTGACAAAAACTCAGTGGTCTCCCTACGAAAATTGGCTAGTCTGTGGCGGGCTTTACGTACGAAAACAGTCTAAGCAAAGCAGAAGCGGAGAATAGATGGAAGAAGCATTCTATTCAGGATGTGTGAGATGAAACGGATAAAAAAGGTAAATGAAAGTTTAAGATCTGGGACAAAATTTTTCTGTCTCCATTTCTGCTAGTGGCTAATCTAACCCCAAAATGTTGAAGCAGAAGGTGTAGGTCTCAGCAATTCATATTTTTCATTCCCAGTCCCTATATACCACGCTTTTGCCCTGTAAATCCGGATTGTGCTTCCGTTATTTTAGCTTACACAGAATGCAGTGTTCTTTCTATTTTGTCGCTGCTTCAATATAAACATGCGTTACAAGTGTTTCCATCACCAGTATAAACAACCGCTGACCACATGCAAATGTTCAGTATTCAGTGTTGTAATCGGAGGACTGCCCCGTACCCAGGTGCTTTCGGAATAACAGCGAGTGCTGTGCGCAAGGGTGCTTGAGAAGGACAAAGAAACGAAAAACAAACAAGCTTCAAGGGGCAGTTTCACCGGTATTATTGTGCAATCTTTCCATTGCTCGTCAAAAGATATTAGAAATACTAAAATAAGTTTTGCCGTGCAAATATTTCAAGCACAGTTCTGCCCTAAACGTTGCAAATATGATACAGATGGTTTAATTTCGAGAACGATTGAAACGGAATACGGTTAAGAGTGCTGATGCGAATTTAGTGTTGGCCCGTAGGATCAATTATTGATTAAAATGCGTTGGCTCTTGACGCCTCTGTTCGCTAAAAGGGTTTCTTGTCTTAATGAAATCGTATTACTCAATAAACTTTAAGTAAAAATGCGAGGAAATCGTTTTGGCATGCAGCAGTTTTGGATAGGTTAACCGTGAAACTCTCCCTTTCATTTTCTTCGTCCTTCCCAAACACCTTTGCGCGCAACGCACGCTGTTATTCCGAAAGCGCCTGGGTGCGAGGCAGATCGGAGGAATAGGACTGACCTGACATACGGCTGGCATCTCCAGTAAGGTAGTTCTTCAGGATCAGTGGCATTGGAATGCTCCAGCTGCAAAAAACGTGAAGCGTTCATTAAAATAATTAATTAATTTTAGAACATTTAAGCACAATTAAGCGCATCTGTTACTTGACTGAATACTTTCAGTAATTACATACAGTTGACTCAAAAGAAAACAAAAAAAAAGAAAACAAAAAAAAGAAAAAAGAAAAAGAAAAAGAAAAAAGAAAACAAGAAAGAAAACAAGAAAGAAAAAAGAAAGAAAACAAAAGAAAACAGAAACGTAGAATAATTAGTAGAAGTCCGAGTAATCGAGAGTAAATTAGTAAAACAATGACTTGACAGGAGTACGAATTTAGTTCCATGTAAAATATATTCGATTCAAGACCGATATGATAAGGTAAGGATGTAGTGTAATTGACCATAACAAAAAAGATGGCGACTGGTACATTTACCCATAACTCCTAGTGAGTAAAATACATGAAAACGCTTATAAAAGCGTACAGAAAGGATCTAAAAACTTCAAACCTAGCATGGACAATGTTGTTAGTGCACGGCGGACACGTTTCCCAAACAATCCATGGTCTTCCACGTTTAGTTATTCACTGAGTTTGGTTCGCAAGACATTGTGGTCACAAGTACAGCCTCCATCTTTTTTGATGTGGTGGATTGTATACATCTTTTCTGTTCTTCTTGCACTTGACGAGGTACTCAGTCGTAACACTTGTCTCTAAAACTGATAATCCTGACTTTAGATTTTCCTTTGTTCATGGCAATAATCGCAAAAGGAAATAAAATGATTTTCACTTTCTGCAAGGACGTTCTTCCTTTTGTATCACAGTTTTGGTGTATAATTTCTTTCCTCAGTTCTTATCAATAGGATGTGGGAGTTTACTTCACATTTATGCCAGTTCTTTCCAAAGAGAGATACCTTGCACTGACTTTTAAGATAATATTCAGGTTCATTACAGCTGGTCAGTCTTGATACTACTCTAATTTGTAATTTCTTTTAATTTCCAAATTCAGTAGTGATCTTTTTGACTTTGCGACTGACTAATTATATCTTTAACAATTTCGTTAAGCTAGATCCTCGTTTGAGCGAGAGAGAGAGAAGCCGCCGAAGAGATGAGTGGTGATACTAGTCGCAGGCACCGGACTAGGTCACAGCTAAGGTACATGTATACTGCATGACCAGGGTTGCCATCCTGACCAACAATTCAGTTTCTTGACCTTGTCTGTAATTAAGTTGTTCATGAAAAACTAACAAACGACCATTTTGATAGTATTTTGATAGCCTTCTCTGACTCTTCCCTGACCTTAAAAGTATTTCGTTTTCCCAAGGTTTTCCCTGATTTTTCACAAACTGTGGCAGCCCTACTCAACAAAACATATCCAAACGTACCATCAATCTCTGTTTTAGATCTTCACAGAACTTCTTCATGTCGCTCAAGGACTGAGCTTTTCCAAGTATTTCTCTCATGTCAATGTGCCTAGACAATCTGTTGAAACATGTTTGAATAACTTTACAGAAGGAATACAGAAACTATAACTTGTAAACACAAATGGCTACTTTCAGTTTTCTTATACATGTATTGGAGAACTTAAAAACAACAAAGACGGAAGAACTTAATTACAGAACACAATGACCGCATGTGGGAATGCCACCAGCTGAACACTTGTCAACCATCGTCTTGCAAAACAGAATGTGAAATCTCTGTTCTGGGGTTTTGTAGAGAACGCTGCAAATTTAAACTACAGTAACTCTATCTTTGGTCAGGTAAGAGTAAGACATACAAGGCTGTATTATGATTTACAATGAATTCACTAACGTTCCTTACTCGGCTTTTCATTAACTACACTACCATTGCACTACACTACAGTAACTACAATCAAGATTTGTGAACTTTCATGAATTGAGGAAATGATGTTACTCGGTAACGTGTACCACGCTTTTGACCCCCGTTTGAGAGAAATTCAGACAAAAAAGGTCTTCGTTATGATCTTTGTACAACATACGTGTACTGTAAAAACATGAACTGCCATATCCACGACAACTGACAAACTTACACATGATGCCAAATCCTGAAGAGATGGCCTCTAACATATGACAAGGGACAAGGATATCTGTCCACCATCTTGAGGTACAGTTCGGCCATCTCCCACACTGGAGGCTGTTTTCCCAAGAACAAAGCTGGGTTGCTCAAAATACCCTCTGAAGAAGAGATTTTAAAAGACTAGAATTGGGGACAACACCAATACCTTAACACACTGGCAGACCAACCCTTGAGTTAAGAATTGAGAAAAAGATTTGTCAGATTAGTTAGATTAGCAGCCTTGTCCCCAGTCATTCTACTTGTCGGTTCACTCCGTTTGCCTGATCATTAAGCTAATCTCATTCAAAATGGCGGACACCTAAGCTCCGTTAGATGGTAATTAGATTGGTAATACAGTAACAGTGATAAACACAAAGTTGAGGGGCTAACCAGTAATGTTTGGCAATTTTCAATGAGCAATTACATGTATATTAATAAAGAAATATTCAAACTCAATAAAAAATTATGACGATGTTCATACATGTACATACAGTAACGATATACTTTAACAACAAAATTAATAAAGGTTGAAATAAATGTTTGACATACTGACTACTGTACCTACGGCTACTTCACAAACCTGCACTCATAACCCCAACAACACCTGTGTACTCCATGCAGCGATAGACATCTTTAAGGTACTGAATGTTGCCATTGGCAACTACTGGGATTGATAAGTTTTCACTATGGAATGGTGAAAAATAGCACAATATCAATACATTTTATTATTTTGTAGAAATAACTGCTAACTTTCCAACTACTAAATAAATATAAAAGACAAAACCATGGAAAGTAAGTACTCAATGTTGTGCACATATTTGTTGTAGCTACTGTACAAGTACTACTTTAGAAGTTTTCATGGCCAAGCATTCCAGTGAGTAATGAAAGGACACTGGAAGACAGTGTGTTGTCAATCTCTGAGCTACAGGGATTAAAATAATATAAAGCAAAAACAAGAATGAAAAGAATCAATGACCTTAAGCCCTGTAACTGGTCTTGTGATTTAAAGAAGACATGTACAGATGGATCTATACCACATCATTCAGTGTTTTTCTTAAGGCCGGTACATGGGAACATTGTAGTGCCTTTCCCTATTGTTTGTACCTGTACCTGTACCTGTAGCTGTACCTGTACCTGTACCTGTACCTGTACCTAGGCCTGTACCTGTACCTGTACCTGTACCTGTACCTGTACCTGTACCTGTACCTGTACCTGTACCTGTACCTGTACCTCATTTTCCAGCTGTAAACCAGACTGGGCTTTAGCTTAGGATAAAAAAAGTGCTACTGCTGTACAGTACCTTCTTTCCCAGTCGATGCACCTTCTATACTAATTTGATAATTTAGATAATTTGATAATCTAGACATGAAACAACATTGTATATGTAGCAGCAATGAAATAGCCAAACTCGACTTGCTTTACCTATGTATTGTATGTACAGTACATGTTAAACCTCTACTTTTGCAAGTATAAAGCACTGTATCACATGGTTTAGATAACTGCCTTTATCTAATTATGATGTACAGGTACACATAATAATCATTATATGTACTATCGGTATTAGAAAAATCACATGTGATATAAAAATATCCATACAACCACCATGGATGGCATTTCAGTATTCCAAAGGGGAGAGGGAGGGGGGTTGTGATACTGGATTTCTGAAGGAGAGGAAATTAATAGACAATAAACAAAGTGGTATCAAAGGTAGCTGATTCATCTGAGTGCTGAAGTATACGTCCTTGCTCTTTCCTGGATTTGTAACAAGTAAACAACCATCACTTTGCCTAATCGCAATACTTTTCGCCTCCCATTGGATGCTGTTTGAACGAATTATAACATGGTTTACAGGAATTTATAAAGCCTAAAGAATATTCCGAAGGGGTCAATAACTTCTTTGGAATTCCAAAAGGCAGGGGGTGTATGATAACCTGGAATTCCAAAGGGAAGGAGGGTTCAGCATTTCAGAATTTCCAAATGTATGGGGAGATGGGGGGGGGGTTAAAAATCAACATCATCTGTGGTAGGGATAAGGATATTTTGTGGAACTACATGTACCATTTTACCAGATAGCCTTGATGTGGTCCCAGTTTGCAAGGCCAGTGTTCAACCCTTTCTGGTCAATTGTTCTACCATGGACTGTTAACAACTGAAAAACAACAAGACTTGCTAGGTTTATGTACAGTACATGTAACCTCTTACCCAGCTCTACCTACTGTATATAAAGCTCCCTTTCCAGGTTAGGTCTACTTACAAATGGCATATAATATAATTAAGTGACAGTAAGGCCTAGGTATGAAGGATAATTATTTTGATAAACTGACAATTCGTCCAATTTTGTCACATGTTGGAGACCTGTACCCAGGCCACATACAAATGCACCCCCCAAAGGCCCAAAAATGTCTACCATTGACAATGATTCTTTACTATACACTTTACTATACAAAGACTCAGTTTTTTTTCTAAAATCCAAATGGTTTGAAGCCATAGCAGTGCATCATCACCGAGAGAAAAAAGCCATAAAAACAAGTTGAATGCTTGCACAGATGTCAGACTGGGCCACATCCATGTACTGAACTAATAGCTTGATCAGTTTTTCCCAAATAAATATCATAGCTAGGGGGTGTAAGGGTTTGTGGTGATGCAGTACAGCATTATTTTTGGTGCCTTTTTGCAGAAATTATATTTTTAACAATGATACAGTATTGCAATTTTACAGCATAAGCAGTGTGCGATATTTGAAAATTTTTGAAAAATGTCAATGCTGTATTGTGGTATTATTAATTTTCTTTGTGCAATATTACACATAAAATATTAATATTTACTGTAATATCATTTCCCAATTTACCAACCACAGCTGTCATTTACACTGCTGTATATGTAGTTTTGATGAGACAAAAATTAATGGTATAATTATATTCTTTTAGTTTTGAGTTTCATTATTCCATGTCACTAATGGATATCTTGAATTACTGGTACATGTACACGTATACAAGACATGTACCTCTCCTTCAAACATGCAGGTAAGTTTGAATGTTTGTCCTAGCTATAAACAGTACCATATACAGGGTTTCAGTTAAGTGCCAGCCAACTGCAAATTTTGCCAGAGTTATCACAGTTTTGAAGGAAAATCCATCAGCACTACAATGTGAGTTTTTGCCTTTATACAGTGTAAGGTTACAAGTAATTTCGCTCCATGGTCATTTTGCCCCAAGTCATTTTGCCCCAGGTCTTGGTCATTTCACCCCAAAACCTTGGTCATTTCACCCCACGTCCTGGTTATGTCGCCCCACATAAGTTTAAAATGTTTTTACACTAAAATACAGCATTCTGTGACTAGTCAGTATTCCTTTTGACCACCATTTATTGAAGACAACATCAGCAAACAGAATGTCGAACAGGCAAAGATCAGTTTTTACTTCGGACGTGGTAGTGTGAATGATGTTTCTTTCATGATCAAGACTCTCACTACTATGGAATTTACGGAGACTTCATCTTGTCCCAAACTAAACTTCTTATTGTTCTTCGCTCGCTACAACAGACAACTTGAGACAACTTCGATTTATTTACATTTATTAATGACAAATTTGTCAGCTATTCGTTTTCAGTTCTGCAGCCCAAAAACTTTTAAAGAAAACAGAGTTGCTGCTGTTGTCAATTTCACAAATTATGTGTGGGAATGATTCAACAGGATTGGTTAAAACTTGACAGGTTCTTCCTTGTTGTGATCGGGCTGTATGTGCAGTCATGCAACATCTTTATAAGTTTTTGGGCTGAAGAGCTGACAAATTTGTCATTTATATAAATGAAAGTTGTCTGAAGTTTTCTGCTGTAGCGAGCGAATCTGAACGATAAAAAATTTTTGGAACAACATGAAGTCTCCATACAGTAATTCCATAGTAGCGAGAGTCTTGATCGTGAAAGAAAAAATAAAATCATTCACACCACAAGGTGAAGTGAAAACTGACCTTTGCCCATTCGACGTTCTGTTTGTCGACGTTGTCTTCAATAAATGGTAGTCAAAAGCAATTATTATACTAGATTAGTCACAGAATGCTGTATTTTAGTGTAAAAACATTTTAAACTTATGTGGGGCGAAATGACCAGGACGTGGAGTGAAATGACCAAGACCTAGGGCAAAATGACTTGGGGCAAAATGACCATGGGGCGAAATGACCAGTTACCCAGTGTAATAGCAATATGTAAGTTGACAGATAAATTCTAGGTCAATTGATGTCAAAGTGCATGCAATTTACAATATAATTTTAACCCTTTCACTACTAAACCCTGGTTTTAAATAAACCAAGAATGTCCTAACTTTTGAACCAGTTGATGAAACTCTATAAAGTGACCATGCATGAATTTTGTTTGTCCTGAAGAGTAGATTCTCTAAATGTTCATTGTTTCATGAAATTCAGAATAAGTTGACAATTTTCATAAAGTTTGATAAATTTACTAAATTGAAACACTGAGACAAGTTTGCAATCCATGAACCTCTTGAATGTTTGTTGTGTTTGATTTCAACCAGTTTGTTTGATGTTAACAAAGAGAAAAGTAATCTTGAGCAATTTTGTTTTGTGGGATAAGTAAATTTGTGTTCATGCCATTTTCAATGCAGGTCTAGGAGCTTTCTACAATGAAGGGTTCTTTGCACCCTCTTAAATTCTTTGGCCATACCCCCAAAAATGAACTGAAACCCTGTCTATAAATGTATCACCAAGACACCTCACCTGGCAACCAGACTTCTCTAGCATTTTAGCATACTGAACTGTCTTATCAACATTCTCAAACACACGGATTTTGCAAGTGAGAGGAACTGACAAGTTCTTGCTGGCCAGGCTTACTGTGAAAGAAACAGAATAAAAGTCCCAATGAGGTGTCAGGGGTTGGGAGATTTGTTTGTAACAAAATTAAAAATAACAAACTTTCACACAAACCCATGGAGGCAACAAGATCCCAGTCGTCTTGCAGAAAGGCACCATAATGACCTTGAAGAAAAATAATAAATTTTTGATCAAAACATAATTTAAATAAAACAATACTCACACTGGTTAAACTCAGGCCTACAGAAAGTAAAACATTGCATAATTACAGTAACCCATTTTATTATATGGCCATGATAGTACGCGCGCTCTGATTGGTTCTTGATAGGTCTGTATTTTCCGTAATGCCCACGGGCA
>JANSTR010010680.1:0-13959 GCA_025434805.1 Antipathozoanthus remengesaui | reverse complement strand
AAACTTATGACTTTTTGAGTCAAAGCGTCCTGTATCCTTGGATCCTTCTTGTACGTGGCATCATCGTTGGAGATCCAACTCCTCATATTCCTCCTATATATTCCTCCTCAAATTCATATAATAATATATATTATATCCTTGTAATTTGTATTAAAGGGGGAGGGTAATTTTGCTGCTCATCTTAGAAAGTTTGCAGTATATGACCAATTGCTTTATTCTCATAATCAAACACGATTTTTTTGTGTGGATAAACTAAGAAGATACATACTGATAAATTGGCATGGAATCAAGTTGTCAAATCTACGTTGTGGCTAAAAATGTTCCCTCATTGACATATAGGCTTTGTAAGTCTTAACCTGTGCCTGTTTAATTGAAAATGGATGGTCGTGCAGCGGCTTCAGGGCATTCTGCTTCCGCGGTACCTCTGCCTTTCTTCAAGGAAACTGACGTGAAACTAATACCATGCCAACATCAAATTCACCGTGGAAGAAGGCTACCAACCCATTTTTTGGATACCGCTTTCAAAGTTATAGGAGGGAAATTTCAAAGATCAGTACACAAGAAACTGGGAAAACTCCCAGTCCACTGGTCATCACAAACCCCAATCAAATGGAAAAGAAACACCGTACTGGGTGCATTACACCGCGCCAAAAAGATCGCAACAAATTAGGAAGCTGAAAGCCGGTTACCCTCTACAATTTATTAACAACACCATCGACAGTTTCGACAACCCCTACGAGCCTGAAGCTTTGTTCCCCACACAGTGGTTTGATGATAGGCCGACTGTCAATATCAACCTTCCCTACTACAAAACCTCTGAACAACAAAGCCATTCATTTGTAAACAAACTCATGCGCTATACCCAAGGTGACTACCAGTTTGTAATTAATTGGAAAACTCGTAAACTTTCATCCCTATTCTCTCTGAAAGACAAAAACATCCACCGCTCTAATGTAATTTACAAAGGAGAGTGTGACAGCTGCCCGGCGTCATACACTGGGGAAACTTCAAGAAATTTCGCATTACGCAAACAAGAACATGAAGACAATATTATCGTTGTCACCGAGCCCGCGCGGCATAGATATGCTAATGCTGGTCACGAATTCTCTTGGAATCTTATCACGGCATGCAAATTTTGGAAACTGAGGAGAACACTGGAAGCGTTGCTAATTGGCAGACACCACCCGTCATTAAACAAACAAGTCTCAGAACCCCTACGAGCCTGAAACCTTGTTCCCCACAGTGGTTTGATGAAAGGTCGACTGTCAACATCAAACAAACAAACAAGAACATGAAAACAATAAATTGAGATATAAATTAACATCTCCTGCGAACCTGAAGATGGTCGCTTAGATCGAAAACGTTTGTTTTAACTTAAACATTTTAAACATTCTACCTTAAGTTCTTAATAGATCTAACTTGACATTAATATTTTCAGCTCTCTCTTGGAATCTTATCACGGCATGCAAATTTTCGAAACTGAGGAGAACACTGGAAGCGTTGCTAATTGGCAGACAAAATCCGTCATTAAACAAAGAGATCTCAGCCTTCCACTTAACCCTATTCCCCAAAGGAATCACCTAAGATAATTAACTCTGTACTGTATTGTTATTTTCACACTGTGTCCCACATAAATTAACATCTCTTGCAAACCTGAAGATGATCGCTTAGATCGAAAACGTTTGTTTTAACTCGAACATTTTACACATTCTACCTTAAGTTCTTAATATTTTATCCAATCTGGCGAATTTTAGTCAAGTTAGATCTAGATATTTTAGAAAATGTGGGCCACATATTTTCTTGATTAAAAACAAAACTCATTTTCTCATTAATTGGCTGAATTACTTCACCAAAAAATATGGCTCAAACACGGTTGGGAGCGAGGGGGTGCCCCAGGGGCCCCACTCACATGTTTTAATGACAGGGAGGTTTGACAGAGGTTTATATTTCATACCCAAAAAATCCCAACTTCAAAATTTGTTTACTCAACAAAATCCCTACTTTTTAACATACCCATAAATATCCCTTAAATTACATGAGCTTTTTAATACTCTTACTCTGGATTATCACATCCTAAAGGTGTGTGGAGTGGCATAATTTCTTTTCAAATAGATTAATACAATCTCAAAATTATCCCTTAATGAATACTACACAAGCATTAAATTATGCATATGTTAACAATTGTTGATTTGAGCTGATGAAAAATACAATATCCAAAATTATGTTCTAGACATACAATACCAGTATTGATAGGGCAGACAATAATAGAAGCTGCTCGAATTTTTTAAAAATAACTATGATCATTCCAAAGATATAATCTGAGACACAAACTACACTGTCACTTTTAAAATACTGTAGCACGTACATACAGCACTTCTTACCCTACAAATCTGTTCTAAACCAATATCCAGATCTATAAATCATGATCTGGCCAAGCATTTAACGTGAGTAACTAATCTGGCCGAAAACATTAACTGTATGTCATCATCATCCAAATTAATTCTCACTTCTGTACTAAGACACATGTTTTGCCATCGTCTTGGCCATTCTGCAACAACAAAACTTTATTTCCACTATATAAAGTGTAAGTGTTGTAAACGAAATTACAAAATTTAAAAAGCAATTATAGTGGTTGGATACCCAAAATAACTATATTCAAATAAGCTGATCTAGTTTAAATTGTAATATCCTCCCTCTCTCAATCTAGTCCTCGCCACCCTTCTTCTTATTATCATCACCGTCATCATCATCAATCCTGTCCTCTTTTTCTTTCACAATGCGCCTTTTTTCTAGTTTTGTGAGATTAAACATTTCTGTTTTTCATTCTGCCCTCCCTGATGATATCCAGTTCTTCCCAATGATTGAGTTGGGAAATTATGAGTTCTACATCAGATGATAAGGATTCAGATTTTGATTTACGTATAATTCTAGTTGAAAAGAGGTTGAACTATGACTGTAGCACTTTTGTATACGACCTCTTCTCCATTAGAAATCAAAGTCTGAATTTCTTCATCATCTGATTGACTGATAGAATCTGCATGCACCTCCATCTCTGAACCATCCTTGACATTCTCGTGGATTGGTTTTACATCTTTGACTCATCATAAAGATACACAAAATAAATAACGAGTTTGCTAATGAATGTTTTGTGGAGGGGGTCAGATATTTTATGGATCCACAAAGGAGAGGCCAAAGAATATTCTCTGAAGCCAAACTGCAAATCTACAGGCCCCCTAACCCCCATGCTCATAAAAAGTGATATGTCCCTTACAAAACCAGCTGCTTCACAGGCATAAAAATAATTTTTAAATTAAGCTTCAGAAGCAGAAAAATTTACATTGATGCATGAAATGGCATTTGTAAATGCTCGATTATGTTGATAATAGTAAGAAAGCTTGCTTAATTTTAGATTAAGCACAGATTCTTTACAAAATTAGTTCACTATATAGAATTTACTGAGGATGAAGAGGTTTGGATGGATGTGAACCACCTGTGGATTTAATGTAGATTAGTTTAAAAGTTCTTACAAGTGCAAAGTTGATAGAATAGAAGCTTTTGAATTAAGTGATTTGGGTGGATGTCGTTTGCACCATCCACCAAAACCTCCTGTGGATTAATCCTGTCCAGATCAGTTGTAACAAACGTCTGACAGTGCAAAGTTGACAGAACAGAAGTTAAAGAAGAAAAGTGTTGATGATTAAAGGAGTGACATTACAATTATAAAATAATCCTTCAAAGCTGACTCTCATAACAATTTTACTTTTTTTAAATCCTTCAGCGTGTGCATATCTGCCTTATGGGATGCCAATTTCCTTCCAAGCTACATAAAACAACCTTTTTAGGGCACATCTAAACGTTGTTCTCTAAATTGACTATTCACGTACCTTTCAAACGATTACATCCAAGGATATTTGTTCTGGTCTTCAGAGATTAGATCTCAGTAACTCTCGACCAAGGTCGTTCCGGTAGATGTAATCTAATACAGACCTCTGAAAACAATATTGACTACTCATACTGCAACCTGATTCGTTACTCGCAAACAGACGTTTATATAATGTGTGACACTGGATTTCCGAAGGGGGGAGGAGATGTTTCGCTGGTCTGGATTTCCGAAGAAAAGGGCAGTGTTGTGAAAAATTTTCGAATGATAAAAGATGCTAAATTTGCTGAAAGAGATGCTAATCTTCATGTTCAAGGTCCTTTCTTTAATGATGATTTTATATTTATTCAGGCTTTCCAAACCATTAGTTTGGCTTTTCATCCATACAAAATATAAGAATAATAAATATGCCTTAAAACTCCTATAATGAAATGAGATCAGCTATCTAATTGATTAATGATAAGACAAGAATAAGGATAAGACAAGGATAAAAGTGAATATGTGCTTTAAAAACTGTAATATGTACTTCATCACATTTAAATGCGATGCTGCTTTTTTTAAGACCAACTTTTAAGTTTTTACAGATCTTGATTTTGTGGCTGGAACGTTTTGTAAAAGTATGGCTTTAAACAAATAAGAAATCATTTACTAGTTAATTTTTTTCAATTTTTTTCCAACATCCATGTACCTTCAGCTATGCTGTTAATCTGGCAACTGATCTCCTCCACCCCCTCTTTCACACCAGACTCCTTCTTTAGCTGGTAGTCAATCTTGTCCAATTTCTCTTTCACACCAGACTCCTTCTTCAGCTGGTAGTCAATCTTGTCCAATTTCTCCTTCATACTCTGCTCATTCTTCTCCCACTGTCTCAGCACCTCAATGTAATGGTCCTCATGCACAGAATCCATGCAACTGTGCTTCAAATCCTTTATAGGTTGTTCATACTTTATCCCACCCAGCCTCACAAGAGCATCAGAGATTTCACTCCAGTACGTCTCAAAATCGGCAGATAAGATAGGTGTCTTGCTGGCATGTGCATAAATGTGATTTCTATAGAACTTGATCTGAGCCAGGTCTGCGTCCTTGCTGGTGTCCCACGCAACAGGAAGAACATTCAAGCCTGTCTCTGGTGGGGTCAGGCCACATATTTTCTTGTTTGTAAGTAGTAGAAATAACAGGGTTATATCAAACCCAGAGGAGCTTACACATACTGCGGCCACTGGGAACAGCTTACTCCACTGGGTTGGGTTCAGTATTCTCCTCTTCCTCAGATTGTGCAACTCAGTGTGCACATGTGGTAAGTGCAGAAAGCTGTGAAGTCCTCCAGGAGTACAGGACAAGACTATTGAGTCCAACACCTCACGTAGAACTTGGCTTCCAATGTTAACTAAAAGATGACATAAACGGGCATAGTTGGTTTTTTCGGTACTGGATCCAGCCAAAAGAGCTGCCATTGGATCTGAAAGAAAGAATTGAAAATCTTGGAACATTGATCCTTACTACACCACACGTGACCCAGGCAATTCATTTGTAAAGAAGTGTAATATATAAATCTATACCAGCCAAGGGTTGGTGACATTGTTGAAGATTCCCAAAAGGCACTCTACTACTTCAGCTCAATCTTCTCAGCCAACTCATACAAGGTTTAAAATATGCCAAGCCAAAAAAATGTTCAAAACTTCCTTTAAGGCAAGTTATTGCTAAGTAACCTCAACAAATTTCATAATCAGGATCCTAGAATGATGTTCACTGAAAACCTGGATGAAAAGGCCATAAGAAGCCAACCATTTAACTCTTGAGGGGGAGGGGTGAGCTTTTTCAGGTCAGCAGGAATTTTTTTCCCAAGGCATATTTTTTTGCCATATAGAACTTATAGAACATATAGAACCTGTTGCTGCAGGAATTTTCTTTTGGCTCCGAGGGCCTTGCAAGAAACTTATTTTCAAAAAAGCCCCCTACCCGCTCAGAAGTTGAATGGTCAGCCCCTAAGTACTCCACAGGAAGCCCTGAGTAAACATGATCTCAAAGCTGATCATGACAGCATTGCCAACAAGACTAACCACAACCAATGAGTTTCGAGACATTAATTTTCTTCACAAATGAATAGCTTGCCTTACCTGTAACTATACAAGAAAATAACGAACTATTTATCAATAGCAATCATTCAATGAAAGGTGATTGAAAACCATGATAACATTGTAAAATGACGGTACATATACAGTTGTGCTGATACAAATTTCAAGAAAGCAGATTAATTAAATTAGAATACATTACACCTAAAATGCATAATTGAAGACACTAGTGCAAAAATGTGACTTGTGACCAAATTACTATTTCACCTTAGTCATCTGATTTATTTCTTTAAAAATTATTGGGAGAATTGGTCTTTCCATACAAAGCCACTTATGTCATTTTTGCACTTATTGTGAAACCCTTCACAATGAAAAAGTCATGAAAATGCCATGAAAATGCTATTAAATCGGCGTTCATGGGCCATGAAACCTGCAGTTCCAAAATAGTTTCATCAACACCATGAAAAACTTGTGAAAGTTATTGTCAGTTTTTCACGGATTTTTTATTTTGGCATGCGAAAATACCATCCCACAATCAAAGCATACTAAAAGCCTTAAATTATAAACACAATGAAGCTATAATTTAATAGCTGTCAACTGGCCAAAGAAAAGGTTGTTATCACGCGGCAGCGTAAAAGGCTTTGGGTCTGGTAACACTTCCTCCCATACAACCAGTTGAAAATGCACTTCGTCGCCATGCAGGAATTGACGGATAACAAAAAGGTATGGGACGAACATCTCCAACTGTAAATCCCTGTATGGTTGTGAGAACGGCACCAGAGCAGTTGGGTAAAGGCTTTGCGCGAAAGTTGACTTGCAACCTACACTGCAGGCCGAGCCCGCTGTGATGGTGTTGTGCGCTAAGGTTCCTGGTGCACAGAAATTTGTCTTCTAGCCAGAATCCAGGCTGCCAATGCAAGGTAATTGTTGAACGAAATATGATGTCCTTGCAAGACAAAATGCGGAAAGTGCTTCAAAATCCTCAAACAAGGCATATTATCACTACATTAATTTGTATAGTTTTCTTTCACCTTTGTCAAAGATTTTAAAAATAATATTTCTGGTTGCTAAAAAAGCAACGTCTGTGCATGTTGATGAATTAGAGACCGTTTATTTCTTATTATTTGGAAGGGGGTGGTGGAAATTAGGAGGCAACCAAAAATACGCGCTAAAAGGGGGTGAAACGTCACTTAAAATCCCACAACACAATTTCTTTCCGGAACTGAAATTAATCATAAAGTTGAGATAATATGAGGCCTGATTTGTAATGATTTATACTAACAACTTGGAAAAGGTCGGACTCAAAATATTCAGACTGCGTTGCAACCGGTCCGTTTTTTTCTTGTTAACGAACTTAAACTGTCTGTGACGCAGACAAATTATTCAATACTTTATGACAACCGGGAAAAAACTGAATCTAACTACCATGAATTGAACGATAAATAAATCTTTGGCAACCATATCTGAGAACAGGACTTTCTAACATCAACTAAGTGCAAGTCAGAGTATTTCATTATCATTTAATAAAAAGGAGTGCCAGAAGATTGACGATCTCGCTCTGGAAGGATGGAGGGAACATCGCCCCCAGAAGAACGATTTCACTGGGGAGGGGGGGAGGCGAAATCATGTGACACCAGCTGTGACACCAGCACTTCATTTATATTGAACTGGTTTAAATTTGTAAGCTAAGACTGTCGCTCTGTTGAAATTTTAATAAAACTTTCGAAATGGTCACAGGAAGAACGTAAGAAAAGATAGGAAAACAATATTTGATCTGTACGAATTTATTTATAAATCAGTACTGGTAGCTATTTAAGACTGCGCAAGACTGTATGATGTGAACAGATGACTCGTCCAGTGTTTCTAATAAATGTATTCGTGCTAAATCGGCTTGATTGAGAGCTCGAATGAGGCGAGACTTCCATGCTAGAAATGGAGCCTTTGCGTTCTTGACAAGAAAGGCAAGTTCTTCCTTAG
This sequence comes from Antipathozoanthus remengesaui, assembly GCA_025434805.1. Classification (NCBI taxonomy): domain Eukaryota; kingdom Metazoa; phylum Cnidaria; class Anthozoa; order Zoantharia; family Parazoanthidae; genus Antipathozoanthus; species Antipathozoanthus remengesaui. Next base: position 6,030 of record JANSTR010010680.1, on the reverse strand, counting down.
TAGCAAATGGAATATTTGTACTTTGTGCAACTAAGCCAAATCCACGCTGTCTAACGTTGAAGCTAACAACGTGAATCGTTCGCACATCATGAACACACACGAAGCTTGAAATGAATACTCCTTCTGATTACGCAAGGCAAAGCGTCTGCAGTGGTCCGCTACTGTAGAACTCTGACAAAAGTGGACCCGTGAAATTACAATTATTCATGTCAAAAGGAAACAATAATACATCTCCTCCGCTATATCTATTTCAAAACACGCGATTATTTCTCTTGGAACAAGAAAATACACGAATAAATTCCCCGTCAACATCACATTTTTCCGGAAATGGCCATGCAAAGCTTTGAAGGTGCTGCTCTCACCAAGTCAACACAACAGCCAATCAGCGCTTATCCGCATGCGCCATGAGGCCGCATAGGAATCGGCTTTTAAAAATAATTGGTGGGTATTCAGATTACACTGCAATGACTGCGATAGTCTGCGTAGCAAGCGTTTTCGTAGGGTTTTTTGAGCCTGAACAAAGAAAAGCCAGAGACAGCGAACGAAGAGCCTTGGGCATAGTTCTGACGGGATTGAAATGAGGTGAAGAGGAGAGAAATGGAAAGACTCTTGCAATCCTTCCGTTACCCTCACCCACACCCCTCTCCTCGCCCAATTTTCAACACGCGCGACATTGCTTGTTTTTTATTGTTAGTGTCTGTATAGTTTGAAAGGACATTTCTCACTTCGATTATCTGATTTCTCATTTCTTTAATGAAAGTTGAAATTCATTCTCTGAAATAACCCTAGTTCTTATAATTGTTATTTTAAAATCATTTATAACAAATAAAACCGCCGAAACTGTATTCAGGTATTGAACCAAGACGAACGATGTTTAGCTGATCTGTTATTTTTCTTATGGATAGGGGGGTGGGGAGGAAAGGGGTTCGCCTGATCATGCTACTAGCATTGACTGGTGCAAATAAACATGTAATGCGTGGCCAGGGTCACTTACCAGAACCAACAAGGCAGAAACATTCCTGTTTAACAAAGTATGGCCTTCGACATATTCTTGCCTATTCCTCGACCTGCTGTGAGCGATTTGTGCTCGTGCTTTGAAAATTATTTGAAAAGGTACCCGACGGTGCGCTGAGCCCCTCTGCCAGCCAATATCCAAGGAAGAGCGATGTGCAGGGCAAATTAAGCCTAGATACAAATATCGCGATATTTTTTTGAGATATTTAGAAGTTTTTGAGAAATTTAGAAAAAAATGTGATATTTAGAACAATTATCACAAAAAAGATACTTCATAAGAGCTAAAAAACGGTTTCTATTAAATTTTACGAGTTGTTTTCGTGTTTCCCTGTCTGCACAAGCTATAGTTCAGATTTTCGGCAGGTTTAAAATGGTCCCTTTCCTTTTACGACCCAGCGATACTACCAATTCAGCAGATATATTCTGCAGTACAATAAGATGCACCATATACAAAGTACCTACCAATTCATTTGACACCACATGGAATCAATCAGTCAACATGGCGGAGGTTATCGAAGTGGAAATTGAACAGGCGAGTGAACAAGAACAAAGAGGAAGAGAAGATGAGGTTGTTTTAGTATTTTCACGCCTACGACCGCCTGTTGCAAGTGATTTAACTTGAAAAAGAAAATTGGTAACCAACCCTGGAAAAGGAAACCGAAGATCAAAGTCAAGTTCGCCCAATTCAACTGCAGCAAAAAGCGAGCCAAAATCAATCTCGGCTAAAGAGAGAGCCAAATAATTGAAGATGTGCCATTCCCCGCACAGGCAAAGGGGGGACTTTTTTGCACGGCTTGTCGTGAGCTAGTTCCTCTGAAGAAACAGAATATACATGTTCATATTTCAAGCAAAAAACACAAGGAGAACAAAGAAGAGCGGTTGCTGAACGACAAGAAAGACGACGACATTAGAAAGGCCATTGCAAACTATGACGATAAGAACCATCCAAAGGGAGAAACGCTTCTTGCTACTACAAGATTATTCAGGGTGAAATTTGTTAAAGCGTTCTTGAAGAGTGGTACACCTTTGAGTAGGACAGAATATTTCAGAGATCTATTTGAAGAGGTGGGATACCCACTTACTTCAAGTTCGAACAGGAGACAACTTATTCCTTTCATCCTCGAACAAGAATACGAATGCATTTGCCAAGAAGTGAAGGGAAAAGATGTTGCCATCATATTTGATGGAACTACGAGAGATGGGGAAGCATTAGTTGCTTTGCTTCGTTTTGTGGAATCATGGACAATAAAGCAGAGACTTGTGAAGTTTTGTAAACGGTGACGAGCTAGCTCGCATAATTATCGAGGTGTTGCACAGAAAAATCAATGTTCAAGAGAACAGTCTTTTTGCAGTGATGACAGACAGAGCTTCTGTTAACACGAAAGCTCTGCAGACGGTGTCTGTGCTTTATCCTGATATGATTGATATTGGATGCATTTCACATTTCCTGAACAAAGTGGGAGAGAAATGCCACACACCAACACTCAAGCTATTTATGGCAACATGGAATCTCATATTAAGCACCAGTATTTGAGCTAGAAATATTTGGAGAGGCATAAGTGGACGGTCAATGCTAAGGTACAATTCCACAAGATGGTGGAGTTATTGGGAGTGTGCAAGGGTAGTGCTTTAAGAATGGCAGCATATCAGAACTTTTCTAACGAGCAATGAAGATTTTGAAAAGATCTCAAGACAACGACTACTCCAGATATTTGACATGAACACAGATAAGCTTAAGATTGAGCTAGCGTCAGTAATGGAAATGGAGGAATTTGTGAAGTCTACATACACCCTTGGAGGTGATGGAACATTGACTTTGATTGCCTATGAGAAACTTCAAATGCTGCAGGCATTTATCAAAGTCCGCAACTTCCCTACTCTTACCGGTGTGGTACAGCAGCTGTTTCCTCTGAATGTTGCAGAACAGCAAAGATGGTACAACTATGGCTTGAGAGAATGCTTGATGCCAGCTTTTGAATACTGTACCAACACATCAGCAAATGATGCCACAGTCTCCCGTTCTATCCAAGTGTTCCAAGCTGCTCAGCTTTTTAGCCCGAAGTCTGTCAAAGTGTCAGAACCAGATGCTGAAACAGTATATAAAATCAGAGCTGTCCCCTTTCTTAGCAACAATGAAGTCATTCAGTCTCTGAAAGATGAACTGCCAACCTATATTGTGAAGGCATCTCAAATTCCTGATGAATTTGATACTTTGTCAGATTCTTGGCCCTGGTGGAAGTCATTAGCTCAAGAACTACCAGCGTGGTCTTCAGCAATACAGAAGCTAGTAGTTGTACAGCCATCATCAGCAGCATGCTTACAACTATGCTTGGTGACTAACAACATAATGCGCTGGAAGAATACATTGAAACTTCTTTGATGCTGCTGAGATTATTTACATGTAACTAAGAAGTATGGGGGACTTATATATTTAAGTTTGACTGATCATTATTATGTGATTAACAACATGCGTGGTTGCACGCAAAACTTTGTTTGAAAAGTTGTTGTTTGAAATACATAATACTGTCTTTTAAGATGTTGTAATTCAATATACTCTTTAACTGTTTAGTGCTGTCTTCTGGGATCCGTGTTCTGGCAAAGCACTTATGGCAAATTGCAATATTTAATCAGTAATAAACAGAAATTAATGAAATCGAGTTGCTTAGATGTTTTTATTTACTTATTATACCTTAAAATAAACCAGCCCTGCAATATACATCTTTTGCTATTCAAATAATAATGTATATTTTTTCATTTCTTTTGATACAAAGCCAAAAATGGGTCAAATTAACATTAGAAAAAAATGATATTTCTGAGAAATTTAGAAGATTTTTTAAGAAATTTAGACTAAATTCAGAATAAATTTAGGAATTTTATGAGAATTTCTAGAAAGAAATTTAGAACATTTCTTGAGATATTTGTATCTAGCCCTAGGGCATATGTTCACCTCGGAGACGTTAGATTGCAAACTAAAATTGAGGATCGCGCTAAGATCAACTCGACCTCAGTGTCCAAACTACTCCTGACCATCAGACCTAGTGCGCTCTTGTGGCTTTTAATAAACAGCAACGGCACCGCATTTCCGCAAGCTTTCTTGCTGCAGGGTCTTTTCTGCATTGTCCACTAACTAGTCGCTGCATGCAACTAGCAATCTAGCTTGCTCGTCAAACTGAATAGGACAAGTTAGGAAAGCGTACTGAGCAGCCGTGTATGAGAGGGCGCGATTCAATCAAATCACTTGTCCTTGAATTATTATTTTATTAAACTTATGTTAAGATTGTTTTTTTTGTGGTCGCAGTTGTTGGTGCTGTTGTTTTTGTCCAGTAGCCGAGGTAATATTTTAAAAAAAGCAACAAATGAACTTTAGAAAATAAAACGATATGGAAATTTTATTAAATTGTTTATCGCATGAATGTCAGTGCAGTAGAGTTCCATGATACATTGTGTGACAGCCTGGATGGCCACATTGAGTGATTGACCTTTCAGTGCAAGAAGCAAGGTCCCGACCTTTCGCAATTTTTCTAGTAAAGAGTCGAAAATTCGCATGTCCTTGAAAGAATTATGTTACAGTTAGTTGCAACAGGCTCCTCCTTCCGAGGTGGTTTTTGCTGTATAAAACTTTAATCTATAGAGTTCAAGTGTGGAGAAAGAATGCCGTAATTTAAAACAGTTACATTAGGCGTGTACTGAGTCATGTATCTACCAGACTCATCAAAGGTCGAAATAATGGCTACGAAACAAAAAGGTAAACGCTATTGTAAATGCTATTACATGCAGTTAGATAAGCATCATTGATAAAGGCAAGGTTCTTTTTAGTTTTTTCACTGCTACGCTAACAAAACCAAATAGACATTGTTTACATTTAGCCATCTGACTTTCACTACATTTCGGCGAAATTGAATTGAGGCATACTTTTCATCATTAAATTTTACCAGAAAAAAAATCGTAAACGAGCAAAAACTACTTTTACTTGTGTAAAAACTACTTTTACTTGTCATTCTCAAAGTTTTAAGAATTTCTTCGTATATATTCTAATTAATGTAGTTTATTGTAATGTGATGTATTGTAAGTGTATTGTATGTTCAGGCCTCCATTCAAACCAGCTTTTGCTGAACTAGACCTGCCTGGCTAAATATTGCCTATAAATAAATAAATATTATAGTACAGTATTTGCATAAAAACTTGAAAGGTTTTCAGTAGAGCCATGAACCCATACCCCGAATATAAGCTCTTGAATCCAAACACTAAAATTCTTCCCATTATAATCCACCCCCTCCCCAAATATAAGCCCTTGGTCTTTTATATCCTGATAGGGACCAGAATAAGCATTAAAATGTAAGTAAAACCAGGTATTGACACGATTTAACTTTTCGGTTGTTTTATATTAAGCAGTGAATATAAAGAAACGAATTGTTCAAAACAACGGTATCATTGTCACTTATTTTTAAGACTGATACCACTGCAATCAATTCAGGAGACTGGTGAGATCAATTCGTATTTTCCAAAGTCCTTTGTGTAAAGTCCTCAGTGCAAAGTCCTTCGTGTAAAGTCCTTTGTGTAAAGTCCTTTGTGTAAAGTTCTTTGTGTAAAGTCCTTTGTGTAAAGTCCTTTGTGCACAATCCTTTGTGTAAAATCCTTTGTGCAAAGTCCTTTGTGTAAAGTCCTTTGTGTAAAATCCATTGTGCAAAGTCCTTTGTGAAAAATCCTTTGGGCAAATTCCTTTGTGTAAAGTTCTTTGTGTAGAGTCCCATGTGTACAAGGTACTTGCATGTAAGTTCAGTCCCTCAGTGTCGAACCCATTTCCCTTTCTATCTTTTATGAATAGTTTGGGACGCAAAATTGCCACTTGATTTAACCTGCGATCAGGCCTTCTTAGGCGCGTGGATAAAAAGAGAAAATAAAAGAAGGCCTGACACAAATCGCTCCAGGCAGCTTTCCACCCCTCGTCTTTGACGTCGCTTTTTACGTAACGTGTCATTCTTGAACCAATCAAAAGTAACCGGAAGTTAGTCGACA
>JANSTR010010458.1:0-13963 GCA_025434805.1 Antipathozoanthus remengesaui | reverse complement strand
CTTTGTCTGGAGCCGATTAGCATGAATTCAGTTTTTGATTGGTTAAGAGTAAGCCTATTGCTAATGAGCCATTTAGTGACATTTGCAAGATCTTCATTGAGATGGGATTCGATACCATCTACGTTGTCACTTGCAAATGTCAAGTGTGTGTCATCTGCATACATGCGGGATTGGGCGTGGACTAGGCAGTTGGGTAAGTCATTAATGTATATCAAAAACAATAAGGGCCCTAAAATCGTCCCTTGTGGGATACCACAAAGCAGGGAGCGATTGCTAGACAGACGGCCATTAACGATGCACTTTTGATTGCGCTCGCTTAAATATGACTTAAACCAAATGCCAGCAGCATCCCCAATACCGTATGCATTTAATTTTGATAGCAGAATACTATGGTCAACGGTGTCGAATGCTTTTTTTAGATCTAAAAATACTACGGCATTCACACTGCCACGATCAATATTGAGTGCCCAGGAATTTGCCGCTTCAAGGAGTGCAGTGACTGTGGAATGCAGAGTGCGAAATCCTGACTGACAATTTGAGAGGATATTATTTTCAATTAAAAAGGTATAAACTTGATTATATATTATCCTCTCAAAAACTTTTGCAACAACTGGAATGACCGAGATCGGGCGATAGTTATCTAACAACCGGCGATCCCCCTTTTTAAATAACGGAATGACCTTAGAGCATTTCCATTCGTCGGGAAAGATTCCAGTAATTAGAGATCGATTAAAAATGGCACATAGTGATTCTGATATTAAATCGGGGCATAGGCGCAATAGCTTAGCCGATATTTTGTCCAAACCAGTAGCTTTCGATTTACATAGTTTTGATAAAAGAGAAAATACATCACGCGTACTGGTTTCTTTAAACTGAAAAATTACATCGTTTTGAGTTGTTAGATTCTCTAAGTGTGAAGTTTCAGTTACGGGTATATCTTCGGCAAGCTTAGGCCCAATAGTAGCGAAGTGATAGTTAAACATTTCGCATATTTCTTGAGAATCAATAAAAGAGGAGCCATTGGAATTTACTTCTTTTATATGCGGGCTGCTTTGCTTCCTAGAAGTAATTTCGTTGATAATATTCCAAGTCTTTTTTAGATTATTTTCGTTTTCAGAGAAAGCTCTTCTATAGTAGATCTCCTTAGCTTGTCTAATTTCATTATTCACAGAATTGCGAGAGGCTTTGAAAATGGACCAATCATGTGGATTTTTAGACTGGGTCGCTTTAATCTTTAAAATGTCTCGTTCGCGCATTCGCTGTTTTAAATCCGCAGTTATCCAGTTATTACTTACTTCATGTTGGGTTGAAAGCCGTTCATCTTCTTTCGTCAGCTGCCTGTGGATAAAGAGACAGTCATTTCACAACAATATCAAAAAGCAATAGACACAACGATACATAAACTTGTCATAATTCCGAATCCAGGGACCAGTAAATCCTGGAAGTCTAGTCTATTGTAAACTATAATAACGGTTTTTTTGTGTCGTTGTGGTTTCATCAGCAAGGGATATACGGCCATAAGGTCATCGTCAAACAAAACTGGATTTGAAGCATAACTGGTGAAATAACTGACATGAAAGGGAATGCAGTAAACGATGTATGAAGTACCAATGTTGAGGTTTATGAGTGTCCAATATGTACCGGCGGAGATACAATGCAATAAGAGAAAAGATTGCTCAACCTAACCAGTAACCTTGAGAGTAGAAGGAGCCACAAAATGGATCAGCGATTCCGGAAGTAATTTTATATTGTGTTTGTTACTTGTGATAACAAAACATTGATGTCATGGATGTCACTGCAATAAAGCCAAACAAAACAAACCCCTTTTTACCACTCAGAAGTTTCTCATCCATGTTGTGGCTAATATCTTAGCTCTACAAAACTGATACTGCACCTCACTGGGATGTAATTGATACCTTTCCCGACTTTCCTATGAAGAAATTATCTTAATTTTCAGGCTTTGCAATCCTGAAAACATTTCTCCTCAAGTTTGTTTGTTTTTCTCTCTGTTGTGGATAGCTGGCTTAAAATTTAAACGCCATTTTGTTCAAAAGTAGCCGACTAACAGAGCGAGGTGGGCAGGAGGAGGGAGGGGGGGGGGCACACTGTTGGCTTCCATTGATAACAGCTCTAGGGGTTACGGAACTACCGACGTTGTAATAAAAGTAACTTTACCTTTCATACAATCACTTACTGACTAGTCTTGTCATGTGTTTCACCAAACCAAAATCATAATGTGTGTGTGATATAACAAGTATCAGGGACCGCAGAGCATTTTTTGGATTGGGACGGCTGGCTCGCACGTAGCTATAGTTCCACCCAATGAACGCCGTAGGCGTGATCTTTCTTGGAACCCCAAGGCTAGACAGGCTAATTTGCGAGAGAATTTGGGAAGAGAGAGAGAAGGGGTGGGGGGGTATAGTTACGTTCATATAATATGATTTTGCTTTCATTATATATTTTATTAAAAATACAAAATTTAAAAAAATTATCGAGACAGCTAAAGCCTCATAGGCACCCCCGCTGTGCAGTCACTACCTATAATATAAAGAAGCGGATCAATGCAAGATCACCTGTTTGGTGGATTCCAAGAAATGTTTATCCGAAGGTCCCGGTTGTCTTGGAGGTCGTTCAACCATTCCTCTATGACAAGAAGTCATAATCAATACTGGGATAAGTAGTAAGAATTACATTCAGATTTTTATAATCAATACTGGGATAAGTAGTAAGAATTACATTCAGATTTCAGACACAATCAGTGAAACAAAATACACTGAGTGACGTAAAGTGACCATGACTATCGACAAGAACCGACTTCATCTGGTTGCAATACCTTTAATACGGCAAACAATTAGCACACACCAAACACAGATAGCATCAAACAAAACCCGTGCCATCACGGTCTACAAATGATCTAATCTCTAATTACGTGTGCAACAAGTAAAGCTGAAACATATTCCTTAATTAACTAATTAGCCCTAACAACCAGTCAGAAAGAGTGAAAATTGCTAATTGGTTTGATTGTAAATGTTAGTTTGTTATGCAGTATTATGTGAATGTGGGTTTAACCCTTTCCCCACTAAACAAGAAAGAATGTCCTAACGTTTGAACCAGTTGACGAAACTTTAATTATGAAGTGACCATTCATTTTGTTTGTCTCAACGGGTAGATTCTCTAAATGTTCAATGTTTCATGAAATCTATCAGTTGACAATTTTCATAATTATTTTAATAAATTTACTTTTAAAAAGTCAGTAGTCGAGTAGAGAAGGGGTTAGAGAGAAGCAGTGAAAAGACAGAGTTCATCTAACATAATGACTAATTTCTTACTTGTTTCTGGGCACTTTTCTACAAGGTCGATCTCTGCAAAGAAGTCCTGCGCTCCTGAAAGACTAGTTTGAAATAGGGACCTTAAGCAACGACGACGGGAACGTCAACAAGAACGGCACAAAACAATGGACTTAATTACAGAATACAATGACCGCACGTTGGAATGCAACCACCTGGTCATTTTTCAACCGTCGTCTTGAAAAGCAGAACGTGAAAAGCTCAAGTTTGGGGTTTCGCAGAGAATGTAAACGCCGGAACATAAACTAGCATGATCTTCATTCGGCTTCAAGAACTGAGGCTTCTAATTTTTTATTTACTATTCGTAAACCTTCACGAAGACATAAAAGAAACAAATGGTATTGACTATCAAAGACAAAGAAACCAGGAACTCAAAAATCTAACAGCCGTTCTCGTTGACGTTTCCGTCGTCGTTCTTGAGGTCCCTAATGTAATCATTTTAACAAAGTGCGTAATATTAATAATAAAATAATAATAATAATAATAATAATAATAATGTAAATAATAATAATAAACCTTTATTTAAGTGTCAGACTAAATAAGCTGAAACAAAACCACTATATGGGGGCACTATACTGCAAGTTTCATTTTAAATTTTAAAAATTAAAATTATCATCTAAAATGTTCATGTTATACAAGCTGACATGTAACTTACCAGTCGTGACAACCATACTCTACTTTAATACACTACATTTTCTACTCTATTTTCTATGCATGCATGCTAGTGTTACACTACTCTGTGATATGCTGTACTACTCTAAACTGTACAATCACAATACTATACATGCAGCAACAATAGTGGAGCAAATTGCTATGATGAGACTTGCCTGATCTGCATGAGAAATACTTGGAATAACACACAACCATTTATTTTCTAAGTATAATTCTGTCACTGCTCGACAGTACACACGATAAAGAAACAAATAAAGAGCTCTCGACGGTCTGTAATAACAGAACGTTTTTACTGTTAAATGTTTAACAGAGTCATTACAGAGTTGTTGACACATATCATGATATACCGAAGTAACTCATCTAAAGAAAAAATTTTTCCAGTTCATCTTGGACAAAATAAAGCGCAACTTCTCCAATCAAGCTCTATCAATATACCACAGTATATCAATTATGCAATGTGGATATTAAGACAGCATGGCAAATAACAGCTACACACCTGTTAGCTTTCTGTAGAACATCCAGCATCATTTTTTCAAATGTTATCAGAGAAAAATGAGCTGATAAATTAAGTCGTTTCCTGAATGCTACAAACTCTGGAATCTGAAAAAGACAATCAAGTTTTGAACAATAATTAAGTAAAAAATTAAATAGAAGAGAAGAGCAAAAAAGGAAAGAAATAAATCCCGTTCCATCTTAATTTTTTAAGGTATTAAATCTGATCTGATTAAAAGGATAAAAATGTATTGAACTTTTGAATTAAATTTTTGGGTTGCAGCTGCAGCCTTCTTCCGAGTAACAATATGCAGTTCTGATCGTTTTACTCTGAAGAAGGCTGCAGTTGTAACCGGAAATTGTGTTCAGAGTTCAATACTTTCTCTCTGTTTAATCAGATTAAATACTAACTACTTATTAACCGAGAGGGGGTTTTTATGGAAAATATCAAACTGAGGCCATGCTGTATTGACCGATCGATAGCAAGGTCAATGCATCGAGGACGAAGTTTGATATTTTTCGTAAAGACCGATTGTTCAAGGTTAACAAGTATTTTATTGTATGGCATTTATCTGAAAACACTGTGGAAGAGGACATTCTTTACTTTGCACATCTGGGTATGCACGCGCATAGGTCATTAACAATAAATCCGTAATGCCCGTGGGCATTGCGGGAAATACAGACCTATCAAGAACCAATCAGAGTGCGCGTACTATCATGGCCATATAATAAAACGTTTTGATACTTTAAGTTATGATGACTGATCGCCTTTCAATCACTTACAAATCCAGTTCCACATTTTGTACTAAACAGTAGTAAACCCCTCCCCCCAAACATAAAATTGAAAGTAAAATCACCTTCTCAAATGAGCCATACTTGTATGCCGCTATCGTGTACTCTGGAGTCTGTGGGATTAGATAAGAATAATGAGATTTGTACAAAAAACAAAATCTGGTAATTGAAGACGAGTCTACCAAAGATGTGACATATTCTAAAACAACTGTCCTACAATGTCTAACAATTTGTACTGCAGAATTGTCACAATTTGTTTTACTATCAAGCATTCGCGCTGTAGGAGTTACTAGTTGTTGTAGTGTCAAGGCCAATTCATTATCTTGTAATACCTAAACAATCCCAACATTACACTCCTTTGCGAGTTGGGCAACATTAGCAAGAACATAATTCGGTTTCAACTGTAGAACTCCTGAACTATGGTCCTAATGAAGAAGCGTCAAGTACTATAAAGAATTAAAAGAAAGATGTCAAGTTATATTGAAGACGGTGTTGATTTCACAAGCCAACCAAGTGAGGTAATATGAGCTAGTTGTTCTACAGTCGCCAGTCTTCGAGGGAAGCTCAACGGAAATACAGTAAATCAGGAGAACTCATTCACAGTGTCATTAAAGGGTAATAGTCTCCACAGGATCATCATTAGAGAAAACAGCTCTGACATATTAACATGCAACCAAGCCACTGGCAAATACTAAAGTGGCACTACAAAGGTGTGTAATGCCCAATGTCTCAACTGGTAGTGATGACAAAACAAACAAAAATTCCGCACATATTTGTGAAATTCAGTATATTGATGGTATGGTTTTATTGACTTTAGTAAATAATGGAATAGAGCTTCATACTTTCGGTATTTTCTTAATTAAAATAATGCTCCATTTGTGGAATTAATTGGAGCAAGGATTCCATATTGGCTTGTTACCTCAGCTACATATCTACAGCAATAACAGAAAAGGGGTATCCCGTAGTACGTCAAGGACACTAAATTCGATCTTCTGTTTAACTTAACTCGCGTGTTAATCTGGCGCGTCGTTTGTTATATCAACGCTTATTTCACCGTCTAATGTAATAATTTGTGATTCAGTTTGAAGCTAAGCGCGTTCAGAGTTATGCTTTTCAGTGCGATACCTGCTCCAAGAAGGTGATTTTTAGCCATATCTACTTTCACTCAAACTAACTCTGACGCCTTCGACAAAACATTATGCAGGCCACCCCTAATTACCTAACACCTCCATCATGCTATTTGTAGTAATTGAAATCAAAAGCGTAATGGTTGAGTTTAGTTGCAGCTAAACACTCGTCCCGACAACACAAGATATAACGAAGTCTTGGTTTCGGTCGCCCTTTTACACGAGCGCCAACCTCCACACATGCAGCCACAGCAAACCGATTCAGCTACACCAGTCTATCTACGAACTTATTCGTTCTGACTGCCACGATCAGTACGGCATCGTGAGTTTTCCCCTAACTGTTGCAGGTAGGAGTATGTAGCGAAGTTGTGGTTATTCATCACTAAATTGATACAAAACTGACAGATCTGATCGAGACATTCAAAAACAAATTCGAAAGACCCAAAGTACTATTCTTCGCCTTTGTCTTTTCCGAAACCTTTACTCGATCGGGATTAAAGCCAAGGGAATTTTGAGCATTTTAAGAGAAGCAATCTTTGTGTCTATATGAGAAGGCTGGGTTTCTTCAGGAGACCCCTTTTGCGTTATTGTGCTACATATATTAAACAACTCTTTTACGAGGAAAATGCGCTTAGCTAATGCACACGCTCGGAAGGATAGTAGGAGCGCATCGCAGTCAGTTTACAGCTGGCGACAAGTAAAAAGAAATTAAACATTGTCAATTTGTGTACAAAGACACATTTTACAAATTGGCTGTTGATGCACGTATACAGTAGAACCCCACTAACTCGAACAACCCCGCTAATTCGAACATAATCTCAATTCCCTTGCATTTGAACTAACTTTTCAGTCGTTTTAATCGACCCCGATAACTCGAAAGCCCGCTAACTCGAACAGATTTTCGCTTCCCTTCAGAGTTCGAGTTAGCGGGGTTCTACTGTATTTCTCAACTTGTGTTTTTATCCTTACGATGCAGCGATGTACACTTCATTGACAGAAAACATTGCTTTATAGTTATATTTCCAAAACAGGCGGTTCACAATACCGAAAAAAACCAGAAAGGAAACAGAAGCACGTAGTTGATACATTGCCTCGATTCTTAACAATATGTTTGTTGTTACGGTGTCGGATTTAATATCATATTAGTTAAAATTTACACCCGTGAAACAAAGTGGCCCAGGTAATCACGTGATCACATTTACAGTACACAATAGTGAAAGTTGGTAAGATGCCAGTCTGCCTCGAGGGAGACTCGGTTTCCATTTCATCGCTAGACCAACACTCAATATCTGAAATATCTGTGAGAAGATGCTACCTTTGCTCTAACATCTATATATAGTTAGACCTTCGCTTCTTTGCAGATAAGAAAGTTAACCCGTAGACCCTCGGAGACCTCTTTCAGCTGCGTCTTTGAGAGACCTGTTAAGATTCTTCTTTCGTTTTCGAGTACTAAAGACAATGAACCAAATAAACCAAGGTTTTAATTCCAGCTCAAATTTCTTATTTCCATGTTTTCACAGTTCGCTCCTTTGCCGTGATCTTTTTATGCAGAGTGACCGAAGCCAGTAAGAGAAAGTTTGAATTACAAAATTGCACGAAATCGCGTATCGTATGAAATCGAAAAAGGAAATCGAAGCGTGTCAGATTAGATTAATTGGGATCTGTTTATAAGGCACTTCTGTTACAGTTTTCGTAAGTAATAGCAACAAAGTTATTTCGTTCTCCAAATTAGTTTACTTTCTTAACATTAATGTAAACCGTGATCAAAAATTAAACTGCTCTGAACATTGTCTTCTGTTTGCGCAGCATATTGACAGAAATTTGTTTCTTCCTTCGTGTCTTCTTCAGTCTTTATTTGTATATTTTGTATTACTTTACAGTTATCACCATTAAGTCAAATAAAACGTAGTAGAATAGAAAAAAAATTCAAGAGTTGGTAACCCCTCTCTAGTCACGTCTAATATATATTCTTGTCTATTTTTGCATGGGGAACACAACTGAAATATCATGAGAACATGAACAATATTCAACATTTTAATAGGTAGGAGTTGCAAAATCGCTGATGTACCTAAACAATGCAGGGACTACGACCCACGTGAAAATCATGTTTTCCGCTTTGTATTTACACAGGAGTAGGATAGTAATTTGTTATATTAAACTCTCAACCAATGTCGGAAGTGATTTCGTGTGGATGTATCAAACTTATCTTTCCGTGTATGCTCTTATACCTCATCCAATGATATCGATTCTCAGTTAGTTGAAGAATAAAATGATACAAACAAGAATATCATCGTTGGTTTAAGCATCGTCGTCATCTACAGGCTGCTTCTAATGAATTTCAGTTCTACCAGTACATTAACTAGGGAATGTGTCTCTCGTTTAGTTGAAGACGATTATGTCAATATTCCTGAGAATAAAATGATATAAGCAACAATTCATTGTTGGCGGTGTCGAGGTAATTATCGTCGCCATCCAAAGACTGTTTCTAATGAGTTTCAGTTCTACCAGTGTATTAACTAGGGAATATTTCTCTTGGTTAGTTGAAGACGATTATGTCAATGTTCCTTAGATAATATTAATACAAACTAACAATTCGTTGTTGGTGCAAGCATCCTGGTTATCTACAGACTGCTTCTGACGAGTTTAATCAATTTCAAGTTTACCAGTACATTAACTAGGGAATGTTTCTCTCGGATAGTTGAAGAAGATTATAACAATGTTCCTTAGATAAAATTAATACAAACTGACAATTCGTTGTTGGTGCAAGCATCCTGCTTATCTACAGACTGCTTCTACTGAGTTTGATGAGTTTCAAGTTTACCAGTACATTAACTAGGGAATGCTTCTCTCAGATAGTTGAAGAAGATTATATCAATGTTCCTTAGATAAAATTAATGCAAACTGACAATTCATTGTTGGTGCAAGCATCCTGGTCATCTACAGACTGCTTCTAATGAGTTTGATAAGTTTCAAGTTTACCATGCAGTACATTAACTAGGGAATGTTTCTCTCGGATAGTTGAAGAAGATTATAACAATGTTCCTTAGATAAAATTAATGCAAACTGACAATTCGTTGTTGGTGCAAGCATCCTGCTTATCTACAGACTGTTTATAATGAGTTTTACCAGAAATTGCACATTATTTTGGTACAACGTACCTTGTATGGATAAACCGAGCAATAAACTTCATGGAAAAAAAAGAAAGCAAAATAATTTACCTCTTTATAAATAGCTAAAAAGTAATGGAGTACTAACGCACTGAATTCAGTATCGCTTGCTGGCACTGCTATCATATTTTGAGACACTATATCACGCCATTTATGAAGATCATCCATCAATTTTCTTGCTATTATTGCAGATGATTCATTAATTTCCAAAACTGTGAATATTGCTCTTCACATCAATAGCCTGTGAAATTCTCTTTTCATCTACACAGAGCCAAACACAGTGACTCATGACTGCTAGCATTGAAAAGAGAAGCAAGAATAAGCTAGTGCATTACAGAAAACACATGCAAAACTGGCTTTTATACAAAGGATCTTTTATGAAAAATCCATGATTTTTCACAGATAAGTATTATATTGGTTATAAAAAGAAGAATTTCTGCTAGATTCAGCGAAGTAGAATATATTCATATCAATGAGTCAGGTATCCGAAGGGATATGCGGTTGCAATTAAAAACTGTCACTTCGTATTCCATAACTTGCATCGCGTGCAAGCGGTGTGTTCCCAAATGTGTACGTTAGCGCTCTCACAGCACTCCGGTATAGAACAAACACAATTCAATTTGTTGTGGATTATATCCTTGTATGTTTCTCATGAGTTAAGGTTGCGTTCCATATACCCAAAAATCATCGCAAACGGTTTGCGAAGGGGTATTTGCGATAATCAACCAACTTTTTGTTGCTGGTGGCAAACTGTTTGCGATGGTATTGTTTAGGAACAACTTACTGAATAATGCAGATGCGTTATAAACCTTAACAACTTCATGTTTCATTTGAATTGAGCCATCAGTTTAGTTCCACAGAAAAAGCTACCTTTTGTCGTCTAGATATTTGTTATCGAATCCGACTAGTTAGTGTTCGATATTCCTTACAATCTTTTACCAGAAGCTCATATGAGATTCTGCTTTTACTGATATAGGAATGAAGATTATGTGCCTGTATTTATCTAGTTTTATTGAACTGAGCTAGAAGTATTTCATTTCATTTTATCTTGATTTTATTATTTTACATTCTGACTTAGATAAGAAATGGATAACTAAAAGGTTTTTACCTTAGTATACCTGAGCGTACATTACTTATCACTTTACAAACCAGTAGAACTTTAAGGTCTTTGCTTATCGGTATAAAGACTACTTGCAACTAAACTAGAGAGAATAGATATGTGAAAACGTAAGAGGGACAGAGAAAGAGGAATAGATGGAGAAGAAGACGAAGGAGCAGGTAGAGACGTAGAAGAGAGACGAGATCAAGACAGCAGGTGAAATAGAGAAGACAGAGCTAGTCTTATAAATACCATCAGCCTTGCAGGTTGAATGGGAAAAATGTTACAGCCAAAGTTGGGTAGAGAGGAACAAATATCTCGGTAACCAAAGCTCACGAGCCTTTGCAGCTAAATTCCGCCTACGACAATAACAAAGCACAAGAGAAAGAAAACACAAAGTAATACAAAACACAAAAACAAACAAAGAAACGTCTTTTGCAGTATTCCCATATATCTTTCTTGTTGTCGCGTTTCGCAGTGGTCTCCAGGCAGTCTAAAACAATAAAGATTTTTCTATCTTTACGGTTTGTTTGCGATCATAGGCGATAAGTCTGAAAAAGATCTTAGAATTTATTTTCATTACCGAGAAAAGTTTAGTGATTGCTCGCAGACACTCCTACCTAAACTGTTTCTGTTTGCGACAATTCACAGCTATATGGAAAGCAAAGGATCCGAAACAGGCAGTACGTTTTAGGGTTAACAGGGTTTAGAAACATGTGAAAAGTCATGGCACACATTATATTTTAATCCAACCGTAAAAATGTGAAAGTTTATATTTCAATTTAAGCTAAAAGATAGATCTATTCAAAGCATATTGCCTCTTTGTGAGATAAAAATAGAGAAGCGTGTATCAACGCCAAAAACATCGTAGTTTTCTAATGTATGAATACACTGAACACAGCAGTTGGTTATTTAGTGCATTTCTTACCAGTATACGTACCTACTTAAAACGTTTCCTAATGGACATATTTTTGCTGCTTGAGACATCGATGGGCGTAACTATATCCATTATATCACTGAGGTGAAATTACTCTCGCGTATAGAAAAATGAAAAGATTAACAGAACAGCCTTTGAACAGCTTTTGTTCTTGCCCTTGGATAACAAGAAAAGGATTATTTCAGAACAAATAGTCATCTTTATTCCAATGTCCAGTATATTTCACGGTGCCTCGAGGAAACTGGAATATTTGCCGAGAAAGTCAATATAAACACTATCGTAATTCATTTACAGTTGGTTTGGATACTTGTTATATTGTGACACTCAGAGCCTTCCTTTGTTTTTCAGTTTTTGCTTGAGGGCAAATTTGACTTAATGGAACCGTATTATCGATGAATCTCTACTACTCTCACCTAATTAAATAGAAATTCGTTTCTTCTTAATTGCCTAACTAGGTAGAGTTATCCTTTAGTCACATGTAATTTTGATATCTTTAATATCCTGGAACATTTTTAAAATCATGTATTTTATAATGTACTTTTTCATGAAGGGTTCCTGTTGATAGCAGTTTTATATTTAAAACTGATTGGGTTACGCTATAGAAATAAAGGTATCTTATTGTTTGCATGCTTGCAATTTTATTCTTCTTTTATTTGGACTAACGAGGTTCTAACTGCTTTTGAGTTAAAGATTTTTTTTAATGTAGTACAAGACAGACACAATTTATCTAAACTTCAGTTTGTGAAAGTGACTTCCTTTCAACAAATAATTCAGGTGCTTATATGATGCTATATATACTGTGTTTATCACCAGACGGTTCTTCTAAGCCCCTCGATAGAACGTTGACAGAACGTCGATAGACTCGGCTAACGCTTAGTAAACGTAACTGTTCATGGATGCCGCGAAAGGACGTCTTGAAATATTTAACCCTTGACAGGTTAAGGAGTAAAGCTGGATCTTGGATTGGCAGTCAGAGATCTACCGAAATGAGCCAATATATATATCTTATTAGACAGTTTAGTGTGTAGTATGTGTGGATATTTTTACGAGTCATGAAGTATTTAGGAGAGCCCGTAGGGCGAGTCAAAATACAAAAGACGAGTACAGATTTTCACCCATACTACACACTAAACTGTCTAATAAGAGATTTATTATCCAACTTTTTTCTCTTTTGCTATACTCAAACAGTGCGCCCGATGCGTGACTAATTTGCTAAGATACAAAATAACCTCCACAGTACATTTGTACTCGTTCCAGGCCTACTCATTCCTACTGCGCGGCCTGAAGTTGGATTATAAAACTGAGTACCATTCACCTTTGAGCATTTTAACATTATTCATCAACTTGTTGTTAGTTAATACGGCAATGAGGTCTTATTATATATGTGATAATTTAAGCTTCAGTCAATGAAATTCAAACATTCCATCTGGGAGAGCTTGCAGATGGAAGACTTGCTTTTTCGGGCACGCGAAAAGCCACATATCCTAAATCACAAAGATTACACATAAACTTTTAAACTATGAATTGTTGTTTAACAATGTAGTCTGTGTGATGCAGGGTATTTGGATATATACCTGGGCACCTGCATGAGTGAGTGGACGATTACAATAGAAAAATCCTCCTTTATGTTCACTAAAACATTACCAGTTCGGTCATATTGGCCAGATGCCACAGCGCTCCACATAAAAAGGTTCCACGTGCTTTTGAAATGTCACGAGATGATATACATGTTTACACTCAAACCAGAACTAAACACGCAAACTTTCTCAATTCGCGCTGAAGTATTCGTTTGTCTTTTGCTAAAGAAGCCCGTAACTTGCTCTAGCAACTCCCTTCGGTTAAAATAATAAATAAATGTATACATAAATATACTGTACCACAATATAAAACGCACTTAAAATATAGTTTACATGGAACGGGGAGGCCTCGAGTTGATAAACAGTGATATAATGTGAACAAATAAAGTGTTCTTTCAGTTATATTATAGAAAAATGTTTTGCCGTGGCAAAGGGTAATCCACGTAAAATTTTACAAGAAAAAAAAATAAGTGCAATATGGTTTTTTCCCGTGAAATTTAACGTCGAATACACGAGTCAGGCAGTGAATTTTTGTTGAATCGCATAGCAGCGATGAATCTCGCAAGTTGAACTGATAAGTGTATGTATACTTCTTGGATCGGTTTATGCTCAAGTTTCGTCCGAGTAACACGACCATTTGGCACGGAAAATTTTAAAAAAATCGCGCGCGTGCTAGTGCAATAGGCCTTATGCATGATGACGTTTTGCTGATCAGTTTCACCACCACGCCTCGCTCCCATGTAGTTTCTGCAC
>JANSTR010010347.1:0-13964 GCA_025434805.1 Antipathozoanthus remengesaui | reverse complement strand
GCTCCGCCCCCCCCCCCGCCCCCCCGCCGCGGGCGGGGCCCGCCCCCCCCCCCCCTGGGCCTACCGGGGGCAATGTGGGGACTTTGAGATAGATACATCCCCGTATATATCCTGCATATATGGGGAAATATAGGTTCACAGTCCCCACCCCTGGGGGAAATGTGGGGACTTTGTTTTTGCATTAAATACCTGCATTTGTTGACTTTGTTGCATGTGGTTTGATCAACAAGTGCTGATATCGCATATTTTTTGCCGTAGGGTTTATAGCTGTATTAAAGCTGGCATTTGGAGCAGATTAATTATTTTCATCAGAGCAAACTAGTATTGCCTTGTATATTAATATTTTAACAGTTCATCACAATTTTCTAGATTCAAATATATCATGTTATATACAGAGTTGCAGTGCCCCAGGTACCGTGGACAATGTGAGGGATTTGATAAAAAATAATGCCCCAGTAGGTGGGGCAATTGCACTTGGCGTTTACAAAGCCCCCACCTTTGCCTGGGGTCCCCCCCCTTGGGGAAACCGATGACAGGTGCATAATAACAAATATAACAGTAAACATAGAACTTTTCCTGTCAACCCTACAAATTTTGGCCCTTTTCAAGGTGTTGGGGGCAGCATGGTTATAATAAGTGTAACAATAATATATAACAGTGTGTAACAGTCCTCCTTTATATAGAGTCAGCTTCACATTTTGATAGGGGGTCACAACAAATGCCTCAGCCCACCCCATTGCTAGCACTGCCATGCTTGGCAAGTTTTTCAAATACAATCAATTATTGCAAGAATTGAAGTGAAGCTTTAATTGAACTTGTTAAATGTGAACCTCTTTTTGCTGACTAAACAAATCCATACTTCATGGTCTGGGCTTCATCTCCATTGATCACCATACATCATCATTAACATCGTGAATTTACCACAAGTCTTCATGGTATACTATATATATTTTGTAAAAAGGAAGTCTCAAAGGTCGATTGTTCACAAAAATGCCTCGCACCATTCTTTAAGACACTGGTAACAATCTTTGCATTGTTTGGCATTAGCTTTACATGTATCCTTGAGCCAGTCATAGAAGAGCTCTTCGTCCATCTTCAAGACCAAAAACTGACCAAGGACGACATAGGCCTTGTCGAAACCTTTCTCCTCCAGTCTGCCACCAAGAACTTCGCCGATTCCAGCCAGTTCCGTAACTTTTTTCTGCCCCATAGGCTCGCTGACAAAATTCCTATGCTTCTGTGATGTTGAACTCATGTTTCCTACGAGAAATAACGAAGTATATCAACGTATGACTATGGAACACACACCCTTCCTGGACTTCCTGAAGGTTCGTCAACTGAAATGGCAAATTACATTTCAACAGACAACTATATGTTCCTGAAATAGAACACAAATCAGTAACTGATCATCAATGCGATCAGGCATGTTTTGTATAATTTAACATACTAACGTCAATGTAAACTAGACCTTCTACTACTCTTTGGAAATAGCAAGTTTCTTACCACAAACGTTAACAGTCAAATCTGAACTAAACTTCCTAAAATTTTTCAGTTAAAACTTCCTGGGGTAACTGTAAAGTCCCCGCCGACCGAGCTTATTGCTTTATATGGGCAAACGACCCATATATGGTGTGTGGTTTGAGGCGGGAAATTCGACGACATCAGCGTTTACTTTGTGACCACGCCACTCTTGCTGAGCTGAGATACTGAATTTGAAGGAAGCAACTTTCGATTTAGATTTTTTAAATATGAGCTCTGCAAAGTCAACAAAGCGTAAAGCGACAAGCGATGCTACTCGAACTGCCAAGAAACCAACTCAAAGTGCAGCGAAGAAACCCCGCAAACCAAAGGGGATGGTTGAATTGGCGGAAGGCCATATACTTACTGATCTCACCAAGAAGCGATGGTGTCTGGGTAAACTTATTGGATGGGGAGGATTTGGAGCTCTTTATCTTGGTAAGCTATCAACGCATTTCATTTGTTGAAGAAGTAGTTTTCAATTATAGAATGCAGTAATGATGTGGTCGATGTTAAGCGCAGATTCGTTGCTTGTTCTTGTTTTTGCATGCTGATGAATTTAGTAAAATTAATATATAAAATTAGACTAAACGCTCCAATAACTGAATAAGCCTCCCTCTCTAGTAACCCCCCCCCCCCCTCTAGACTAGAGCCTCAAATTTGTAATAAATTTGTAATAAAAGTTTTAAAATTGGATTTTGTTTCTGTTGCCGATATTCAGCCTTTAAATAGTGCTCGTTGTATAATACCAGAGTTCCTACAATCCAGGCCAAAAAACCTGGGGACACCATCTGAAAAGTAGTATAATTATCTGCAACCTTTTCTTAGCATTTACCCCTTTCCCCCCATTCATTATTCAATGTTGTTTTTTTTACTGTGGCTGTTCTGGCTTGCAGAAATACTTATTTCCAACATTGAGAATGTGAGAGGGGACCACTGTACTTCAGCAGTGTGATCATGTCACAAATATTCAGCTTCGCTATTGGTTGAACCATGTTCTGCTTACAATGAATGTTTGTACTCTGCCATACACTAGCCGATAATTTATCGGCCGACATTTTCACATCAAACATGCACAATTTTTGTTGGTGACGAAAAATCTTGTCTGAACTCGTTGTAATTTGCCACATACAAATACACACTATTTTTTGTCGGCTGAGAAAAAATCTGGGGTCTTACAACAAAAAATTGGCTAGTGTGTGGCAGCCTTAAGTGTCATGCTTGTTTGGGTGTCCCAAGATTATTGGCCAGGGCCTGGTTATACGAAGGGTGGATAAATTTATCCAGTGGATAAGCCTGTGCAGTGGATAAAACTCCTATTCACTGGATAGTTATCCAGCAGATAAATAGCAGTTGCACAAAGTCTGGTTAGAGACACAAATAACTATCTGTTGGATAAACCGGTCTATATAGTGTGTTGTCAGCATTTTGCAGCATAGACATCTACAAAATTCAAGATTGTTGCAGGATAGCATGGATTTTTGACACTTGTTTTGTGAATATATGTACTTGCTGCAAATTCCACACAACACTTTTATCTCACTTCTTTTGGTACAGTGAAAGCAGAAAACAACCACACAAGTATTGGTGGCCTCTTGTAACTTGACCTTGCTCTTGGGGAAGAACTCAGCCCAATGTCAAACTTACCGTGCGCAGCTCGTGTCATGAACTTTTTATAGTTTTATAAACTATACATCAAGAAACTCATATAATTGTAATGCTTTCAATTGCAAGAAACTAATCTTATTTTATAGTAAGGTTTTCTTTTTTCACGACAAATTTATGAACTTGTTTGATGGAAAATATTTACGAACTTGTATGCTTCGTGGTTTGTGTTTTTGCCAGATTTTGCCAGTTTTGTAGCTCTTGTCACATTTCAGTCGGCATCGAGAAAACAGGCAGCAAGGAAAACTGAAAAATCTAAATTTTTCTGCACTGCAAGAGTTGTCAATAGGTAATTTATGTGTAATACTTGTTTATTACAAAGTAGGACTGTACCCAGGTATCCAGTGGATAAAAGTTATATGACCTACCTGGAGCTGGATAACTTTATCCGGTGGATAGAGTGAATAGCGCTATCCAACCTTTGTGCAACTGAGATGATGCAAGTGGATAAATTTTATCAGCTGGATAAGACTTATCCAGGCTTCGTACAACCGGGCCCTGGATTGTAGTTATTATTAAAGCTGCATTTCAAACTCCATAGTGCAATTCTTTGGCTGTCTTTAAATATTAAAGCCACCCTCTAGTCTCTAATACGCCCTACTAGTACCCCCTTCCTCCATAGAGCCCAAAATTGAATAAGCCCCCTGGGAGCTTATTAGAGTGTTTACAGTATATCAATTTAAGCCTGTCTGGTGTCAGGTTTGGGGTGGGGGGGGGGTACATTACACTGATGAGGTTGGGAATTTGATCTAGAAATTAAATCTTGTTTTCATAGTTTCTACCCTTGAACAATACTATATCCAGATATTTTTTATGCATTGGTATATTCTCAATCTCAAAATTTTACAGTGTAAATTTTGTGTTTAGAAGTAGGTGGTATAAGATGGGTCTGAAGACCACACAAATAATGTACATGTACAATACTGCAGTACCACATTGAAATTTATCAAAAGTTGCAAAATACCACAAAGCACATACTATATAAGTATGCTAAAATAATAATTTTGCAAAACTGCACCAAGAAATAACACAAAACTGTGTCACTACAAACCCTCATGTCTCACCTAGAAGTCACTGTTGTTACTCAATCACATTGTCTTTGCCCACATAGCCTCACCAGACACAGGTTCTACTGTCAGTGAAAAAGCAGAATATGTTGCTAAAATTGTAAGTATCTTGGCATTCCTGCAATTACTGGCGCACAGACTGTGCACATTGCACCATGGGACGTTGTTGTTTTCAAAAAGGCAGCTTGTGGCCACATGCTTGTTGTTGACTTGTATAACAGTAACAGATATTGTTGTGATCTGTGATATACTAATATATGAAGTTGCACATATCTCGGGCTCACATTATTTGGCACAAGCTGTTGTGGCAATACTGCCAATTTTTATTTTAGTTTCTAATGTTATTTTGGTTTTGTGTGTGTGTAATGTTGGCAAAGTTTAATAAATAAACTACAGGCTGGGTACAGCAATATGTAGTAGATACAGAGCAACCTTGATGTAAAAGAGTAATTAAAGTGACCAAAAATGCTGTTAAACTCTTAATGCTCAGTCTTGGAATGTTATAGATAATCAGGCTTTGTGCCATTGTGTTTTATTATTTTTAAAGGAAACCTGCAGTAAAAATAAATTACTGGCCAACTAAAAGACCTTGCTGCACTGATTTATTGTGTGAAATTTCAGAGTTGAAAACTGTCAAATAAATGAGGACTGAGCAAAAACTTTTCAGCATTTTTCCGATGGAAGCTGCCGTCTTGAATTTTGACGTCACTGACTGCACCCAGGATGGGATCTTGCGCGGGCTTCATGCTTGTCCTCTGAAGAAGAACAATCTTCATCTGTCCAGTATTCCAGCCTGAAACTGAAAGGGGTCACAGCCTAGTGAAGGAAAAACATTTCCCATTCCACCATTTTGATATGATTACAAGTGGAACTTGTCCAGGCCAGGATGCAAAGACCACATTAATACATGCAGGAAAATGTCGTCCGGAGCGCAGTGACATAAAAATTCAAGATGGCGGTATCCATCGACAAAACACTGGCAAAATACCAAAAAGTTCTTACTCTGTTCTCATTTATGCGACAGTTTTCAGCCCTGAAATTTCACACTACAAATCAGTGAAGCAATGTCTTGTATTTGACAAGAAAAGTATTTTTGCTGCAGGTTTCCTTCAAACAATTATCTTTTACAGTAGTTGTATATGTACTTGTAGTGAAAAAGGTACCAATAAAGGTAATTTATTTTGCTCCTGACTGATAATTTGTGGAGTGGTTGTAAATGTTTAAGAAATCCAATTTCAGAAAGAAGGTTTTGGAAAGTTTTTGACAAGTTGAAACTTTCTATACTCTTGGAACATCCTCAGAAATGCTTAATGAGCAGAAACTGTGATAACAAGTTATAAATCAAGGAGAAATCTTGCTGGAATTTTTATAATTTATGGTACATAATTTTGAAGACTTCAGGCTTGGGGGACTGGGTTCCACTGAGCTAGAACTTGAAAAAGGATTACTGTAACACAAAATCAAGTTTTGTGATTTTGCATGGTAATCCAGGTTTATCAAAGGCATCCTTTTATTCTTTATACTTACAATTATCAGTTAGGCTGAAAAATCCATTTTAGTTTGTATTTTGATATTATTTTGTTTGTGTGAGAAGTACAACTCTTGAAAATGAGTCATAGATTTATCTGATGCTGCAACATACAGTACTGCTATGGCAGCCTTCACAAAGGAAGTGGTCTTATTTCATTGGACTCATTATCATGATTGTGCGCAAGACTGTACTGTGCTACTGCAATTGAATTTCGAGTCTTGAGAGAAAACCATACTCTAAACGAGTGAATGTGAGTCTAAAATGTAGAGTCGAGTGCAGTGGTCAAGAACATGTTCTGCTTTAAGGTTCTAACATTCTTGAGTGACAAATCATTGTTACCCACTGTCATTTCTGGATCTGTTGAAGTGTGATTACTACCAGGCACACAGCTTTGACACTGCCCCTGTCAGTCAGATTATTCTGTCCACACAGGGATACATACATACATATCTTTATTGAAGCTCCCATTAGCTGGGCTTTTCAACTACAACACATCTATCTAAGTTAAAACTAATCTGTCAGATCTAAATAAAACTAAAGATCAGTGGGTGTCAACTGCATACTGATATACATATGGTACCATATATACACATATTATCTAAATAAAAAGGAGGATTTGTTCTTTAAATCTGCACTGTCATAAATGAAAACCATTAAATTTTTCATTGATAATGTTTGATTGGTTCACTCCCTAGGAACCTCACACCAATGGTCCATTATTTTCAGAACTGGCATTTTACCAGCGGGTAGCCAAACCAGAGCTCAGTAAGTATTGCCAGTCATTGTCAATGAAAGCTGACATAAATATTTAATAAATTGTTTGCAGTACTTTGACAGCATGTACCGTGTTGATTGGCTTCCAGTTTGAACTAGAATGAGAATTGAAGTCAGCTGATCTCTTTTGTCACGTGTCGCCAATGTTTTTCTTAAGGCTTAGCATGGAAGGTACATCAACTGGGAGAGGAGGTACAACAGTACTGGTAGCAGTTTTCTAATCCCGAGATAATGTTCAGACTGGTTTAGAGCCAGTAAAAGGAGGTACAACCTGTAGAGAAAGACAGTGCAATTTACCCAATCATGTACTCACTGGCCTTAAGAAAAACACTGGCCTCTCCAGTGCTGTTGGCGTGAGAACTGGTTGTGAGATGTTACCACTGCAAGGATTGTATTTTACAAAAAAAATATAGTGTCGTAACTAAATGCAAAGTGGTGCACTGGACAAATACTGTATTAATTATGATCATTTGTTTGTTCATTTTGAGTCATCTCTTATAATTTGTTTAACCCTCTCAGTTCTGTATATACTGGTACAGTAACATATTGCTGAATTCTCCTAACCTTTCCTTTCTCCACAACTAATTCCTTGTAAACAGGTTGGAAGAATTTTGCTTTTCATCTTGGACAGTTTGCTCTGTATGATCAATTGCTTTATTCTCATAACCAAACAGTATATTCTGTGTGGACAATGTAAGAAGAAGATTGCATGATTGCTGATAATCTAACTCACTCAATCACTCAGGAGCACAAAAGTTTAATAATTGAACCAAGGTGAATATTTACATTGTGCTTCTCTAATTGCCACAAGCAGCACAAAAATATATGAAAAAAGGCTCCAGTATAGCAATGAGAACAGTGGTGGAAAAAATAAATCATAAGTTTCTTTGTTTCATTATGTTTTCAATACAGTTCAAAACTGGATGAAGTCTCACAAGTTAAAACACTTGGGTGTACCACAGTATATAGGTTCAGGGTCTCTGGAGAGTGGATCTGCAAAGATGAGGTTCATGATAATGGAGCGGTTCAGTCATGATGTTGACGCAGTTTATACCAACCACAACAGACGCTTTGACATCAGCACAACCCTAATGCTGGGACTTAGGATTGTGAGTATACTGGGTTAATTCTGTCCGAGTGGGTATGTCTAGAAGGTCTAATGATAGTGGTTAAATAACTGCTGTATGATTGTCCAGGCAAAAGTAATCCAGAGAAGGGCTGTTGCTGGTGACTCAGATGTTTGACAATCTGTATGGAAGTGATTTTTTGAATCAAGTGAAGTCACTTGGTTTCAGATCATAGTATGCAAAGGAAATGAGTTTTGAAATAGTTCAATGTAGTTTCTGTTTGTGATTCAAGTTTAGTATATAAGATTAAATTTTGTAGTTCTCGTATATTTTCAGATTGAAGTTCTAGAATACATTCATTCAAGTGAATATGTCCATGCTGACATCAAGGGATCAAATCTAATGTTGGGATTCTCCAAAGGGAAAACAGACCAGGTGGGTTTGATCAATAAAGGAGCTACTTGATACCACGTGACAGTTTATTTAATTGTAGTTCATTGACGTTTAGAGTACTAGCCCTTAGTCCTTTTTTTGTGAAGGGTCAGTGCTTGAAATGTCATTTTTTTACCTTCATTGCAAAATACACAACATGTTAATGTCCTACAATTTCATTGCTTACTCGCCATTTAGGTACAACATCTTAGTAGTTTCCTTTATTAAAAAACATGTTAAATGAATACATGTTTCTAACTTAATATTTATCAATTTGGATGCACAAATATTGATTAAATTGTTCTTACATGTGATTTGCTGACAAGTACATGTATGTATGAAAATATTAAATATACTTAACCCTTAAATGTATAAGAGGGGGGGAGGGTTATTTCTACCCCACCCAAAGGTTTTTGGGCCTAAAATATGGTGTTTACTTTTATTGTCATGAAACTTTCATTAGCTGTAGCCAGATAAATAAGAATTTTTTTATGTTAATTAGGTGATTGATTAATAAATAATTTATGAGAAAATATGTAAATTTGGTTATAATTAATTCAGAAATCATACATTTTGCAGAAAGAATGCTTTTGAACTTTATTTTTCCTTTTCATGGTCTACTTTTTAAGTATAAGCTAATGTACAGTAAGTTGTTTCTGTATGTTTTTTCACATGATGATAAGCCAAAAATTGGCAATAAATATTCCAATTTTGCAAATCCAAGATGGCAGCCTGGACGTCAACATCTTTGCTCGTAGTTATAATGGAAACTAATTAACAACAACTGGATTTAATTAAGAGCTTACATGCCAAATATCATCACATGCCAAACTCCAATCTAAACAGACAAATACTATGAAAATTATTGGGGGGTGAGAGTCCAAATACCCAAACCCTGCCCCCATTAATGTTATGGTTCGGAGCCTATAGATACATTTACGGTAAAGGTTAACAATTGAAACCACTATTTTACATTATTCTGTATTTTTGAAACCATTCATAAATTTGTTCCAGGTTTACCTGATGGACTATGGCCTTGCATATCGATTTAACCCGAATGGTAATCACAAGGTTTATAAAGAAGATCCAAAAAGAAGACATGATGGCACTGTTGAGTTTACCAGCAGAGATGCTCATAATGGTGTAGGTGAGTCAGGAACTTGACAATTCAAAACTGCTTGACATTATTATATACTACTTCTTTATCGAGAGTGAAGTTAGTACAGGGAAACCTTGCTTTATTGACTGAGTGATTGTGAGGTTGAATCAATACATCAATATATTCAGGGTTCTCCTTTTCGGCT
This sequence comes from Antipathozoanthus remengesaui, assembly GCA_025434805.1. NCBI lineage: Eukaryota > Metazoa > Cnidaria > Anthozoa > Zoantharia > Parazoanthidae > Antipathozoanthus > Antipathozoanthus remengesaui. The sequence goes on along the minus strand of JANSTR010010347.1, from coordinate 4,606 downwards.
GGCGACCGGCGATTTTCGCCATTTGTGAACGTCTCAGTCGCCGGTAACTGCACACCAAATAATCCCGCATTTTCAATAGTTAGTCGCGCTATCGCTCCCATAATTCTCCGCCAGCTTTGTTCACATCGACTGCAACTTCATTTGAAAAGGAAAACCCTGATATTATTATATGGCTGTTTTGACCTTCTTACTAAACTCACATGGCAAATTAATCTAGTCAGCAAGCAGTCTGGGAAAAATTCTCATTGATATTGACTGTTCACTACCAAATTACTATAGTTTTTTTGTTGTCAAGAGCCAATCAGAGCATGTGGTCATAAAACATAATGAACAACTGCTTGACACTCTAGTGAACTGGACCAATAAAAGACTTTGTCAGAGGTTTTAATGTTGTAAATATTTTATTGACCTTAATTGTCATTGCCTATGATTTTTCTTTTAGCTCCATCAAGACGAGGTGACCTGGAGATTCTAGGTTATGTCATGTTGCAGTGGCTGTGTGACTGTCTGCCTTGGGAAGACAACCTTAATGATAAAGAGTATGTCAAGAGGAGAAAAATAGAGTATGTACATTGAAATTAAATTTCTTTATTAGAATACAGATGGCAAGTTTTACCCCCCATTATCTACAATTTGCCAAATAAATTGTGTTTATATTCACCAGTATTCTAGCTAGCTAAAAAGAATGACAGGGTGCCTCAAATATCAAGGTAAAGCATCCAATTTTTGGCTTTTTTAATTTCAGTTTTCTTTATGATGACAGGTCAGAGCCACTGAAAGCAACAGGGTGCTAGGAATAATAACAGAACACTGCACCCTTTTTTTTGGCCTAGCTAGAAGATAGCACAAATGAGTATCTGTGGCTAGCTGGTGAGGTTTATGAGTGAAAGACAGGTTAAAGAATCGGCCATGCTGTAGAAGCAAAACTGCAAAATGTGTTTGGCAAGTTGGAGGAGCTGCTTGTGACTGACAGGAATTTATTTATACAAATGCAATCAAGATACAATATTAATTTTTTTGAGATTAATTTTCACTTACTAACTATAATTATGTCCAGCAGTGCATACCTTTCTGAACTTTACATTGTTTTGGAATTATAAGTATTATAAATAATTTTGTTCACAATTTTAGCTGTACTTTTGGAACCATTTCATTTAGGTGCTTATTAGCCTAACAAATTTCAAACATTTTAGTTCTTGTATTTTTAGCAATTTTAGCAAAATTATATGCCAATGAAAACAGGTTAAAAAAGATAATTTAGAAAACTCATCAGTTCTGCTGTTTAGGTACATGGATAATATTGTGAAGTTGATAAAAGATTGTGGTCTCTATGGCAAAGCAGGTGGGTCGCTGTGAAAAATGTACTAACTGTAGAAGTTCTGAATTATGTGTTTGCTGCATTGAATCTTGGGATCACTTGGGACCATCAGTGTGGTTTTGTAAATAAAGGTTAAGTGCCTCAATTTCTTGCACATGTCGAATCTAATTAGTGAAACTTATATTTCATTCATTGTATCTTGAATATCATTTTCAAATGTACCAATGTCTCAAGCTGTTGTTGTTATTGTTGTTGTCATATGTAGATTGAGGGATGTTGGATGAGATTCCACATACTAAATTTTGGTAATATTAGAGTTTCTTCCAAATCTTGATGATCCATTCTTGGGTGTTCTCTTGAGTTCTCCTGCAGTTAGGGTAAACAAAACTAAATTATACACAAGGTAGCAGACATTATTAAAGTGTATTGTTATAGTTCCAGATCAATGATAGATTTTAATTTCAATAATTACAATAGTTTATGGCAAACAACAACCTGTTTTTCATTCATCATTCATGAACATGAAAACTTGCAGGACTTTTCCGCACATTGTGAAGGTGCCACCGGCTGTATATCATGCAGTGATCATGCACATACTAATATTTCCTGATCAGACACATGTTGCCCACTGAGGATACGTCTGAATTTACTCAGGGACTTGTGACCAAGAACCTGACAGTCTAGCTATATCACAAATTACTTTGTTCTTGTAAAGGTGAAGTCCAAAAGTTTCTGGAGTATATAGTGACTCTTGAATACGACCAGGAACCCGACTATCATTATATAAAGAAACTGTTTAGAGATGGACTCAAGAAACACGGAGCAACAGATGATGGTAGAAGTGTGAAGTTCAAAGGGGGTGGAGCTGTCACTGCACCGGTCAAGGCAGTGAATGGTCACTCTAATGATGAAGAGGAAGATGATCTTGAAGAGGCAGTGGGAAGAGTTGCTGAATCAAGAGTGAAGAGGCCACCTGAAAAGGTTTGCTTTTTGAAGGCATGGTGGTGTTTTTCTTAAGGTTTAGTATGGAATGTACATCAACTGGTAAAGGAGTTACAACTTACAGTAACATTTTTCTTATCCCCAACTAAAGTACAGACTGGTTTAAATCTGGGGAAAGGAGTTACAAACAGTAGGGAAAGGCAGTACAATTTACCCATGTAGTGGGCTTAAGAAACACTGGATTAGATAGGAAAAATGGAGATGGGATGGGAAACAAGAAGGAAAGGGATCTTGAAGATGTCATGGCCCGGTTGTCCAAGACTGGGTGAACGCTAACTCAGGGGTAAATGTTAACCCCTGGTGGGTTTTCGTTCTTTATAAGTGGTACATATATCTTATAAGTAGAAACGTGCAATGGTCTACAGTATCACGAAATCGGGCATTCTGATTGGCTACTCTACTATAGTCTAATTGTGGTAGACCATGGCAGCGAACCAAAACAATATGGCGGATCAAGTCGCTGAATCCCGTTTTGCAGTGGTTTTAAAAGATTAATTGACAACCTACTGGACATTTCTGCCCCAGAGAAAACAAAGAAAGTAACAATATGGAGTATTAAGAGATATTTAATGGTAAGAATACGTTAAAAAGAAAGAAAAGCATACAAAAATTGTTTCAATTCGTGTCTTTACAAGTTAATTTCGAAAGGCCTTTTTTTGGTTTAATTTGTAAGTTTGTACAAAACAATTAGACCTATTGGCCTCATGGACTACGAATTCATAGTCCATTCGGCCTTCGGTCTTATGAGCTATTGACACGTAGTCCATTGGTCCTCAAGGTCTAATTAACAGCTTAGTGTGTAGTATGCATTGATATTTGTATGAGTCACGAATTAACTATTTGGGTGAGCCTGTAGGGCGCGAATACGAAAAACGAGTAAGAATGTCTACCCATACTACACACTAAACTTTATACTCGGAATATTTTTACTCGTTGAAGGACTAAATATGGGTTTTTTGTACTGCACGGCCTGAAGTTGGATAATAAAAGAACTCTGTTATTCCTAAGTTATAACACTGGGTTTGTGTGAAATGCTTCAATGATACAGTACAAAGAACAAATTAAAGGATACTAAATTAAATATTTCAATTATTTCACCTAACCCCGGGTTGAATTCACAGTTCCACTTTTGACCAACCAGCCCTGATTTTCAGGTCGGATTATCACCATCCTTTCTGGTGGCTGAAGGGCTTCAAATCCTGGACCACACATTTAGAGCAAATTTTGATATCAGCACTGAGTACCGAGATGCTTGGATTATCTAACTAGACGTGTAAACTAAGTATTGCAGGGTGTTCATGGGTGCACACTCAAGCCGTACAACGAGCGCATGAAAAAATGCTACTTGTGTTCTAACTAACAAAATTTTTGGAATATGAGCCCGCAATTTCTATCGGCTGATAAGAGGCTGTAGGTCGAATGAACTATCAAACTACCGAAAGGAATTATGAGCAAATAATAATCACGAGCAAAGTAGTTCTTGAGTGAAATGTTTTGAGGTGAGATTGAAAAGAAGAGAGTGAACTTATTTCCCTGACTGTACGAGAAGACTGATCCGTAAGGTTGGATTACCAAACTGAAACTGAAAGGAGAAGGATCAGTCCGACGTCATAGTGGAGTTTTCAGAGAGCAAACTGAAAGAAAGTCCCTTGTTGTAGAGCTTTGTTATTAGCAGTGATTTTATACTGGATGCGATATCTTACGGGAAGCCATTGTAGATAATAAACTATGAGTGATGTGAGATGACCTATTTTTTGTTGTAATTAGATGTATATACAGAGAGACACAACGTTTGTACCCTTTACAAGTTTGCGGTCTGAATATGAAGTTATCATCCTTTCTGTTTACAAAGAAACCACGCAAGAGACCCACAGAGGAGAAGTCTACCGTGGCACAAGAGAAGAAACCGAAAACAAGTCAAGAGAAAGCCAAATCCAGGAGCAGTAAAGAGAAGGTAGTCAATAATCCTGAGGAGAAGAGAAAGCCAGCGGCAAGGAGAGGAAGAAAGCCAGTAATGCAACATCGCCGATAAACTGGAGGCAGGTGAAGTGATCTCAACACAATCGGACGCTGTATCTTGCCCTGTAATAAATGTGAGATCATGCTATGTTACGGCGATAATCGATGATCTGCCCCGGAGGGGTATCGGGAAACCAAACACAGAGATTGATTTTTCTTATGTGCCATCCCTTGCTAAAATTTTGAGTATATTTACCCGGCTAGAGTGACACACCTCTTACTGGAACCCATTTACCGTACATGATCTATTTAACACCCTGGGCGTTT
>JANSTR010010236.1:0-13965 GCA_025434805.1 Antipathozoanthus remengesaui | reverse complement strand
AAAAACCTAATTTCATGTTTGAATGGGGATTCCAAACACCTCGAAAAGCACTTGGCTGTGAAGTGGTCTCGTGCATTCATTGGTTTCATAGTTTCTCAGTGTTTGGAATTCCTATTCAAACTCTCATACTCGTTTTTGAAATATTACATCATCTCCACATCCTGGTAAACTCAAATCTAAACTCAATCTGATACGTATCAAATCGAAGAGAACATAGACAAGATCAGGATACTGCTCTTTATTACTCACAGTACAGCAATTACTTACACTGGAAGTCTGTGTATGGAGGGTTGTTGGACTGATATTGTATGTCATCCATCTCAACAGCTAATTCTTGTTTCCCGCTCACTGTGGGCGCCTTTCCTGTTTTCTGAGGTCTGTAAGTATTTATGTTTGCCTCTCTGAGAGGTCGCTGTTCCAAATTTCTATCTGTAAAGCTTGTGATCCCTGGCTTACCATACAGCTGGCTGGGTTTATGACTGGTTGGTGACAAAACTGATTTTCCCTCACTGGCATTTGGGGAGTTATGAGGAGATAATCTTTGGTTTGTCACAGGTGGAAGTCTTGATCCATGCTTGCTGTTCTCTGAGGAGGCTGTCCTGGGAGATCTTGTTGGAGGTGTGGGCTGGAATCTAGGGGTCTGTTCTGGACTGGAGGGTTGTGGAACAGCATCCCCTGATATGCTGTCCCAGTCCGAGTCACTCTCTGGGTCTGCTGCTGGTTTGGCACTAAACTGTAAATTCAACCAAAAAAAGTGTAATGGAATTCACTTGTGTTTCAGATTATTATTAGTAGGAATGAGAACAGGGCATTTGCTAGCAGGGTCATTCCATGCCAACTCAACCAAAGCTTCCCAGGTGACCATCTCAGATTTTCTCCAAAAAATTTCTAAAAATACCTTGAGAGATATAATGTAGATTTCCAAAGTTTCAGCTCTCAACTGTAAGCAGTTTGAAATTTACAGCCATTTAAAGTTTTGGTGCCACGCCCACATTTGCTACTCTCTTCCTGCAACCACAGCTTTTTAGGGATTTTGCTGCACCATAACTTGATGTTCAATAGAGATAAATCCCCCAAACTTGGCATACTACCTAATTCGGACCTGGGCTTTCATAATATGCCTTCCAAAATGGGCTATGACAAACCACTTGGAAGTTATAGGCATTTCAAAAGTGGATTTTGTAACTACGGAAGCATGTTTTTTCAAATTTGGCAGCCACCTGTCAAGTTGGACAATAGATAGAGAGGATATAATATAATATTTTCAGTATCTATATTTGCAGTACTCCCAGCAGTAGCAATCTCAACTAAAATGAATCATTAAATAGGCTGTGGATGGGCCTTGAAAATGCCACATCAGACAAATGTACCAAAAATTGCCGATGTTTAGGGGGCGGGATCACCTGGTTGGCAGTTACTATGTGAAATGAGCTTTTGACCATGGAATTATACATATCTTGGCTAAATCTGTACTGAATTACAACTTGTTATTGAACTTCCTTCTATATTAACAGAATTATTTAATTGTAGGCACTTCCGGCCCATATCAGATTAATGTAGTGACCTATATTGCTGACCGATTATAAAAGTACAGATGCATAAATGACAGTTATAGCAATTTATCAGGGGTATCTGCATGTCTAAAGATATATCTGATGAAATATTGTCATGGTTAGGACTATTGGACCATATAAGGATTTGGTCATGTGACCAGTGGGAATATGTGCAAAGCTATTTTTACTGAGGTGATTTACACAGAAAACCTAAACAAGTACATGTATATACACAGAAGTTTACTGCTCTACGATTTAGGATCACACAAAATAGTGTGCCACACTCTTATCTAGATGAATGTCAGCTGAAGGTGACTGCTATAATTTAAAGTTTGGTCCTTTTATTAACAAATCATTTAATACATGTACAGCTGTATCTTGTAAATTTAGATCCATACTACATCATGTAATTTTGTTGCACAAATATTTCATTGTATGTTCTAATTGGTTGTATTTCAAAAATAATTCATATCTACAGAAGTTTGTATGTGTAACTAATGCACTCTTTAGAAAATAAATATTTTATGAGGACCTGGTTTTGTTATTTTTGTCAATTCCCACATCTAAAATTATTACGGTGTACTGTATTGCTGGATTTTGCTCAATTTGTTTTATTATCTGAATATGTAACACTAATAATGGGATTAGTTTTTCTAGTCACAAAAACAATCGCCTGTTGCTTGTTCCTACTGTACAGTACTTCTTACTGTTATCACTGATAGTACATCAAAGATTACATATGCCACAAATTATCTGATTAATTTAAAAACAAATAGCAGAACTGACATTGAGTTGGATGATGAAATTTACTACAACAAGTGGGAAGATGTCAATCGAAGATCGATACTTGCCAATCTTAAAGTACAGCATCAGTTTTGGAATTTACAGATGTTGAAAAGTCTCCATCAGCATAATTACATAATTTGCAAAGTCACATACAGCTTTAAAAACTCACAAAAGGAGAACGATTTGCATCAGAGGCTCCAGTTTGCACTGGCATAGGGTGAACTCCTCTGCTTTAAATATTTGGGTTTTTTCTGACTTGCTTGCATGTGATACTATAGCTATCATTGACCTTGAGCTCCCTATTAAGAAGATATTAGTGTATTTCAGTGATGGAGTGACAGCAAGCAAACATAATAATTATATTAATTATTATATTAATTATAAATTTAATCTATGTAAATCTACAAAAACGACTATGGCCTTGAAGCTGAATCACGAGCGCCTGTTTGCAACATTACATGTACCCACAAAAGTCCATATAATAGAATACTTGGGAAATGTGATGCACCTTGCACCCTGCACCACTGCTCGAGCAAGTTTGGAGGCTACTGGTCACAGATGGTCACATTTTTACACAAGCTGACATATTTAAATGGTCACCTGAGCATATTATGGGCGTTAAATTCTTTGTTCCAGCAGTTAATGTTTCAGATAATGCAGCCAAATATGATTTATCACGATCACATGCACATTTCAGTTCTGCAACAGCTGTTTCTGGCACACATCACTGCTTTATACCTATCTATGAAGAAGAATTGAACATGATGTGGACTTCAGCCGGGCTGACTGCATGTGAAGTCAACACAAAACATACTGGTATCTTTTGAATGAGAAAGTATCAAAAAGAGACTCAAGATTTCTTGCATCACCAACTTTCAGTCAGGGAAACAATTGTGTTTCTTACAAGTGAGCATATAATAAACGGTGCTATGTGGATAAATGCATTATAGAGTATATTTCCAAAGAACACTCAGTGATGTCAAGATTGACTTTAAGAAGCAGTTCAGTACATGATTTTTCTCATGGCCTTTACTGTAGCTTCAAATACAAGGGAAGTGATACTAACTGTAGATTGGCATTCGGAGCAACACCTGTTTAATTAGAAAGTGCACATGTCCCTGAGATCACATTGCTCAGTTCTCAGATCCACAATATAAGCCTCACATTCTAGTGCGATTATCACGTTCTTGTAAACATTCATATTAATTAGTGTGTAAGTGATATTGACTTCATTTGAACATTATTCAGCAATGTATTCAATATTTTAGTATAGTCTTGCATCACGACCACTGCATCCAAGACATCCCTTGAAACCAGTCCCTTGTATTCGAGATCTCTTCTGTAGCTTTCCAAGTTTATATGTTAAATTTTATAGAAATTAACTTCTGACACCACATAAATCATCTCAGTACAAATGGCTTCTCACATGTTCCCACTAGTCATGTGACCAGATCCTTATAATTTTATGGAAGTCAACCATAAACAATATTTTATCAGATATATCTTCATACATGTGGATACCTCTGATAAATTGCTATAGCTATCATATATACATCTATATTTTTATAATCGGTCAGCAATAATTATAGGTTGCTACAGTAGTTTGATATGGGCCGGAAGTGCCTGCAATTAAAAAATTCTGTTAATATAGAAGCAAGTTCAATAACAAGTTGTAATTCAGTACAGATTTAGCCAAGATATGTATAATTAGTAAGTGCCAAGGTATATACATGTAGCATTCTGCGTTTCATTAATCTCAAATATAGTTACAAATTATTTCCATGATTATATATTTTATACATACTGAAAATAATTTGATATATTTTAGTACAGAAATTCCCAACAGTTTTGCTGTTAAATTATGTATAATGTGTGTCAATTGTTGTAATTGCAGTGACAAAGTAAAGAATGTTCCAGAAGAAATAGAGAAGTATAAAGAACAGAAATACTATCTTCATGCAACAGAACTGCTTGTCTCCACAGGTCAGTTGATTTATATTTCAGATTATAGAGTCCTTTTATTATTAAAATAAAATTAATGTATTGATGACCAATCATATAATAATAATTTGGAATTTCTTTTAAAAGGGTAAATTACAGACATGTTCAGCTGCATTATTTATTTTACAGTATTTAGAAACAAAAATATTAAGTAAAATCTATTTACAGATCAAAATAAGATTTCAATAAATAATATGGTTTTAAAAATCTGACTAAAAAGATTACATACACATTGTAGGTTTCTGATAATTTTATAGTTTGTAGACAGTTCCAAAGATAAGGGCTTGAATAAGAAAAAATACAGTCACCAAGAGTTTTGTGTGTATGGGCAGCAGGAACAGAGAGCAGCACTGTACTGACAGAGTTGTCACTTACTAGGAAGTACAGTCTTTAATAACTGACGGCATAGGGATAACAAGTTCTTCATGCATACATGTACAGTAAGTTGGTGGAAGTTGTGCAGAGTTTTAAAGGTTAAATGTAAGTAGTGTTACATGTACTGACAGTGTATACAGTACATGTATAGTATATACTGTACTTGCTGTAGCCTGATGGGTAGCCAGTGGAGATCTCTGAAAACTGGAGTAAGTTGTGAATTATTTACAAGATGGGCTGCAACATTTCGGGTCTCTAGATTTTGATTAGGTCAGAGTCTAGTACAGTATGAAGAAGGCTGTTACAGTCTCTAGTTTAGTTTACTTGTTATGAAATAACAAATTCATGAGTGATTCTATAAATTTTCTCTAAAAAACGTTTAAAACAGATCTAAAAAGATTAAAAATCTTCTCTAAATTTTCAATCGCCTTCTGTGATCTTCCTCAGAGAGTAAATGAGCTCGCAGAACTCTAAAATTGGAAAGTCATTGTTTGTTATCCCCTAGGAGGGGGGGACCAGTGGTGCATAAACTCGTGGGAATGGCGCCCTTTCGTTCACAGAATTTTTGTCTAATAAAGAGTGCAAGGACTCAAGGAACAGTCTTTTGTTTATACTGCTGACATTATTTTGTTTCTAGAATAATGTATTGGCATAAGTGGGATGGATTAGTCATGACTGGTGTTAGAGTTCTACGAGCTCATTTACTTTCTGAGGAAGATTGCAGAAGGCGATCGAAAATTTAGAGAAGATTTTTAATCTTTTTAGATCTGTTTTAAACGTTTTTAGAGAAAATTATGAGCACAGATTGCTCCTACAGTTTTATTGATTCTATTAAGTCTGGTGATAAGAGTTCACTTTTTTATGCAGCCAGTGTTTCTGAGATTATTATGCATACATGTGCAGGTATGGCCCTATATCGATCTATATAATTATATACATGTACAATAAGAATTTTATGCTCTCTGTGTTCTAGTTTCTCTACTGGAGGGCAGTTTATCTGGAGTTGAAGCTTTAAGACATGTTAGACTAGACCTGCAAGCCAAGAAAAAGGTCGGATCATTGTGTTATTACAAATGATATTTGTAGAAGTACTTTAATAAATAATTATATTTATTTAGTTTTTGACAGTACATTTATTTATAATTATTGTATATTTTATATAATTATAATGTCTGCATGGAAGTCTTTAAGAATTAAAAACAAAAATTATAATTTATAAAATCAATTAAATATTTTACGTAATTGAATATTCAAATATTTTACGTAATTCTGTGTTAACTTCCAGAAATTGTTGAAAGTATTTTTTGAAAGCACTTGTTAATAATGATTTTTGACATTTTTTGAGAAAATCTTTAGAATTTCGAAATCTTTAAAAACTTTTCGAAATTATCCAAAAGTGTTTCAGGCTTCAACATAACTACTGATAATTTAAACATCATCAAAGAAAAGATCATTCAATTTTTGTTTTACAGTATAGTCAGTGATATGAATACACTTGTTTCCAGTAAGTTACTTGGTTACAATCATGTACGTCATTGTGAATATTAAAACTAGTTGTAACAAATATATTAATTTCACTTTTACACACTAGATCCAAGTTGAATGTTGAGATATTTTTAGAACAGTTTCGTCCATTACGGACCTCTTCAGTTTCATGTATGTCTATGCCTTCTATGAGGAGAAATTGTGTCATTTTTGGATGTGGCCAATTAACAGGTCGAACATGAAGGCTTGATTGAGGAACTTCACAGACACCTGTACATCCAGTCTGGTAAGAGCTACGATGGGCATTCTGGGGTGCGGTCTGGCTCAATGGATGGGTCGTCACTAACGAGGGTACCAAGCATGAGGAGTAAAGGTGTGAAAAGAATCTCTTTGTTGTTTACTGTTGTTATTTCTTGTTGTTTGTGCTCACAACTATAAGTAATACAACATCAATTATTAAAGGAAACCTGCATTGAAAGTACAGTACATTACCGGCGAAATGACAGACCTTGCTTCACTGATTTGTGTAGTGTGAAATTTCAGGGCTGGCAACCGTCGCATACAGTAAACGAGCACGGAGTAAAAACTTTTCAGTATTTTGCAAGTATTTTGTCAATGGATGCTGAAAATACCGAAATACTGTACTTGACAGATCAAGAACCAGTTGATGAAACCAGTTGATGAAACTCTGTAAAGTGATTGTTATTCATTTTGTTTGTCTTGAAGAGTATAAATAATTTGGTGTCATGAATTCGTTCTATAACTCTTGAACCAGTTGAAGAAAATCTATAAAGTGACCAATGGCATTCATTTTGTTTGTTTTGAAGGGTAGATTCTCCAGAAATGTTCATTGTTTCATGAAATACAGAAATTCACAATGTTCATAATTAAATAACTTTACTTTTGAAAGGTCATGGGTTAATAATACTGTACAGAAACTGAGACTGATTAGTGCTAGAAACGGATATAGTTTGAACAACCTTCGGCTTTGGCGTAGTTTGGAAAGCAATACTACACTAACCAGATAAAACAGGTTACAGGAGATTCAGTTCTATGTACAGTAATAAATATTATCTAAGTCCTTACAAGGCTGTCTGCTCTCCATTGTACATTCTTTCTTCATTGCCTATTATAAGGACATTATTGTTACTCTGACTTAGAACATTCAGAACATTGTTTCAAGAGGATTGCTGAATCAGTGATAAAGTTCGAGGTCTGTAAATAAAGCCAGTGTACGCTGAAATTCTCTGGCCATTAAGAGCGAGTTGCAGCCATTATAAAAACTGTGTTAGATTTCTCTTCAGTACAGCATGCAAGTTTTCGTTGACATACTGTACACAAAAATTTCACCACCCGCTTTTTCTTTGCAGTCTTTGTGGAAAACGGTGTAACCGTGAACTTCAAGGAGTGCTTATAGCTGTGTTCTTGTGGAAGTACTTTTCCTGTAACCCCAGTTTATCGATTACTGTTTCAGCAAGGATGCTTCTGAATTGATCATATTTGCGGCAGAATGTTCCAAGAAACGATGCCAGTTCCTTCATTATCATTTCTTTTTTGAAACTTGTCATTTTTGGAACGGCCATGCTGGATATGACTGTTAGACGAAGCCATTCTGAGGAAAAATAATGATGGCCCTGGATTAGGATGCACATCACCGTGGATATTATTGAGCTGAGTTAATGGCGTTGTGGCGTACTTGTGGATTGTCAGCGTGAGGAAATCGTGCTTCGGGTGCTTGCAAATCTTTATTGTCATAACGGTATAGGAAAACGTGACAAAGCTAAAATGAAAGAAAACTGATTATCCTGAATAAAATACTAGTCTACAAACTCCTTTAAAATTACTCTACAATCAAATTATACTGGTACAAATTTAAAAAACTCCCTTAAATTACTGTGAAATTACATTAAAACTATACTAGTACTAATTAAAAAAATTAATGTCTGCGTTCCTTACGTTTACACTAAAATCTTCTACAAAGTTGACTTCAACGTTCTTATAGAAAAGGGGCTCTGGAAGCTCTAATACATGTGTGAACAGATTTTAAAATGTCAAAAGACAATCGTGTTCCTAACTAAGATATGGCATTTGCATGGGCTTCCCCGTTCTTTCGTGCAAGTCCAGTATCTGCCAGATTGCTAAGGAAGAGTTGGGATTCTTTCCCTCCATTTGTTCCGAAATCAGGGGTGTAAAGGATCCTATTTCCACATCAAGGACTCTCTGTTGGTACTTCCTCTTTTTCTCTTTCTCGTGCTTCTTGAAGATCTCTGTTGTTGGCTTGTTCTGGTTACACTTGGAGTTCACATGCATAACTGAACTGCTTTTTGCTGATGAGTCTTTTGACAGCGACATGGTTGGAAATGGATGTAAATCTGTGAAATCAGGTCTGGACTTTTTCTTGTTGTGCAAAAATGCATTTTCATAGAAGAAATAATTGTCATTACCATGATCCAAGACCAGGACACGTAACAACAGAGATCACGGAACTCCAGAAAACGTGACCTGTATCGTCAAACTCAACAATGGTTACTTGAATGTTCTCCTAGAGCCAACGAGCATGGGTTGAGAGGAATTGACTATCTTTGGCCAACCAAGATCTATCATTAAGGCCTAAGATTATCCCAGCTTTAGCAAGAACAAATCAGTTTAGATTTTATATAGTGAAAGCCTGGAACAATCCACAGTATCTCATGAACAGCAGAAATAGAAATGATTTTAAGCTCAGAATTAGGAATTGTAAGAACTTTCTTACAAGTTTTCTTTTAAAACTGCAATTGTTTTTACTTATGTGCAGTAATCAAAAAATATTTTCTCCTCCCTTTTTGAATTTTAAACCTTTTTGTTTGGAAGTGAATGGATTCTGGGTACAATGCTGGTTCCTACTGTAGGGTTGCGGGTATTTTTATCGCTTTCGCTACTAAACCCCAATTTCAAATAAACCGATAATGTCCTAACTTTTGAACCAGTTGACAAAACTCTATAAAGTGACCATTCATTTTGTTTGTATCGAGGAGTAGATTCTCAAAATGTTCATTGTTTCATGAAATTCAGAAGTTTTACTAAATAGATAGATTTACTAAATTGAAAAGTCAGAAGGAAAAGGGTTAAACAATTCATTACTATCCAAACTGATTTCAGAGTCTGGTTCAAGTGTTGCCAGTTCGGGAGGCAGTTTCAAGAAAACTCACGCCCGCTCTGCATCAAGTAAGTAAAGCGTGATACGTTACAACCATACGAAGCTTACAACCGCAGGCCAACTACTTTTGAATGTACTGTACCCTTCTTCAGAAAACCCTCTATTCAGTACGGATGGAAGCTAAGTCCCTGGCCAAAACTAAAGAAAATATAAATTACGGAAACAACTTCCATCTATAAATTAATATAGTATGTAGGACTCAGTGCAGACATTTCATGGGGCACCACATTTTCTGTTGAGCGAGCGTTAACGAAGATCCTTGTTCACCTAGAAGTAGTTTGGCTTATTTGTGGGTGCCGAGAAATTTACTTTGTTCAAAGGAAATATAAATAAACTATGTCAATACTCGATTCCATTGCTTCCATTTTGACCAGTGAAGAGTCTATCAGAGTTGCTTGACTTTATCCAGAAATTTCGCCAATCCGATCAGTAGAAATGAATGTAAACAATAGCAAACCACACCGAGGTGAACAAGGTTATTTAAGGGATGGCGAATGGGAAAATTCAAGACTCACCGAGACGTGAGATCCTAAATTTAAAATCTGAAACGGTGACTAGCTATTTGATCAAAACGAGACTCAGAGACGGAAAAATGGCAGCAAAAAGCAAGATTTCGAGACTCACTGTAAAACATTCCGAGATTTTGAGACTGCCAGAAGACTCGCCATTATAGGTACCTTTCACCACGCCTTATTTAAGATCAACCTGAATTTTATTTTCATTATTTAGGGGTTCAGTGAAGTTGCTGAAAACATCACAATCGTACTAAATTGGTTGTAAGCCCAGACCCCTTCATGTTCACCGCCGTATTATTCACCAAGCACAGAATATGGCACTATAGAACAATATTTATTAATTACTTCGCTTTTCGATTCTTTCTTGATTCCTAATTCTCACAACAGGGTCTCTGATGTTGGAACAAGCTTTACAAAGTGGATCATCTATAAAGGCCGATGAAGGGGTCAGTCATAACTTCTTTCGTAGTTTTTTTTCAAATCATCTCTGTTCAATATCAATTATGTTTTAGAAAGTTGTTCTGGACCAAGCTCATTCAATTAAACCTGTGGCCTGTTGTAACATGACACAAGTTACACGTATCGAGTGGGCCACAGTTTACACGTACAGTGTGTTTCTCTTGCTTCTTCAGTGCTCAACAACTTTAGAATTGTTATCATAGTCTAGAGATGGCCGCAAATATTTTACAAGACTCCTATACTGTAAACTATGCATTGACAGAAGCATCTCTTTAACCTTAAATAATTATATAAATACCAAGACTACTTAAATTACCATTCATTTTATGAGCAATCTTATACCTGTAAGGATCTATTTCTCTTATCCCTGCAGATTGTTGAAGACTTAAACACTGACCCAGAAGCGAATAGCGATAACTTTATGACTCTTTTGGTGGAATCTCTCTCTTTGTTAGGGAAGATACCTGAAGCTGTTGAGGTGGGGATTGATACTTACTTATCACTCGTTTTCTGCGCATATTTAAAAAGAATGTTCTAACTTAGGACTGCGTCAAAGTCTCTTAAATATTTATGCATGGTTGTATACTTTGTAGTTTTGGAAAATAATTAATCTGCCAAGAAATTTTTGAATTGGCTCATAGCCTACTTGACTACGCAGTAGAAGGTAATGAATTGAAAGTCGGGAAGAAACAAAGCGGCTATGCATCTACAAGTCAACTTCTGTCATCCCATAGTGTTTCAATGGTTTTTACTGTCTGCGTAGTCAGTATCAAGTGGTTTGGCTAAGATAGAAAGATTTTCGGGGAATTCTGCTGTTTAGTCAAGTTTAGTTCCTTTCCACTTGCATGTTAAACGACCGTGTGTTTTGTTGCTAAGCAGCAACATGACCCATGACTTCTTTTTCTTTTCTCTCACCGGGATACTATTTTGATCCCATAACAAATAATTTAACTGAAATTAAATTGGTTTAATTGTAATTTTAGTTGTATGCAAAATGCATTGTGCTCCAACTGAATTACATAATTGCAGAAGGGATATCGTTGATTCCAAAGTGACGATGATAAAACGGATGATAATTATGCGATATATATGTACAAATGAAGTGTCTTCCCAAAAATCAACAAAAATTATAAATAACATACTAATTAAACAACAACAACTATGACATAAACAACAACAATAACAACAAATGTAGGAGTGACGACATTGAAAACCACTGAGTTGTTGGTGGTAATCCATCTTGCATTCATTTTAGGCAACAAAGAAGAGAATAAAAAGAGAAATGTCGCTTATCATTCACAGAGCCACAAGCCAGGTGGCTGAGCGGTTAGTAATTTTAGTGTCCATGACAGAATTTTTACAGTAAATAAATACACTCTAGAGAGTTACACTTTGAAATGTTCTGGTTTTCAGAGAGTTACTCAGTACAAACCATGTGGCTGAGTTTTCATGTCCTTTTTGGTAACTGCATGCAGTATTTTTCGAACAAACTGATATCTGAGCACTGGAAATGGTTTTCTTTAAAGTCAGTTAAAACTATTAAAGTATCTTGAAAAAGTAACGATGGGATGTGTAATGTGCAATAAATAATCAAATAAGAAAAAATAAGACCTACCACCTGGTACAGAGCCAAACTGGTAATTACACAGTAATAACCTTTCAGGTATTTGAACATTGATAAGGCCCTTACAATTAATTTTTATTGTTGTAGAGCTGGGCAGACAGATGAACTAATTACACAGCAGGTATGGCCTTCGTTTTTAGTTAGATTTACATTTGTGTGATTTTGAATTGATGTGTGACACATTGGCAGAGTTTACAGTAGCCTATTTGCTGATATACTTCTTTATTTATTGCAATTTACTCTTACTATCTATGTTTAGTTAACCAATCTGTAAAGCACTTGTTCTCACCAGCTGATCTCTGTCTTCTTCTCTGTCAGAACCACCCCAATCTGTTGCTGGAACTCCTTGAGGTGCTGTTCAACAAGTTCAGAGGCGTGGCTCATGCACACAACGTCGTGCTCTCCGCCATCCACAAGCTTGTACGTTGTTTGGTAACACTTGTGTTGTTTTCAAATAAAAAATGTGCATATTAGGTTTGCATTTGTTCAGTTTTGAGAATTTCTGATTCCTTATACTCTTCAAGAAAAGTAAAATGAATGGATTGGTCATTTTATGGGTTTTCATTAACTAGTTTACAAGTTAAAACAAATAATGTTAACCAATCATTTCTGCTCTTCAAGACAAGCAAACAATCATTTCAACTCTTATTTCAAGACAAGGAAATTGGATGAATTATTTCGAGTGTTGCCAACTAATTCAAGACTGGCGGAACTTGTTCCCACTGTCTAGGACAGGCAGAAGTTTGTCATTTTTCCTGCATTTAGCAAGAAATAATTCTTGAGCAAGAGCTTTCACTCTCCAAGATGAATGATAAACTTCAATAATTTTCGTCAACATTTTACTTGTTCCAAGATTTGTATAATTTTTTATATTCTTCTCATTTTGTTGAGGACAACTATTGAGAAACCCCTTACATTTACGCTTATGGTTGTTTCCTTGGACTTGCAGCTTGGTTTTCTTCATTTTAAGCCGGGGCCAAACGAACATAATAGTTCTTCCTTTTTTGACATAATTCGCCAGGGTAAAATTGTATATAAAACGGTAGTTATTAAAACTAAGTCTATAAAAAC
Organism: Antipathozoanthus remengesaui; assembly: GCA_025434805.1. NCBI lineage: Eukaryota > Metazoa > Cnidaria > Anthozoa > Zoantharia > Parazoanthidae > Antipathozoanthus > Antipathozoanthus remengesaui. Next base: position 900 of record JANSTR010010236.1, on the reverse strand, counting down.
AAACGTTTCGACCATGGGTCATCATCAGGTTTTCTACCATTTTATATACAATAGTTCCTCTACATACAAGGTTTTTACTCAATATCGGCCTCGTTTAACCACCAACTCTTGCGCACTCTCATGAAATTGGAACGTGTTTTAAAACCGACTTCGATAAGACATATAATCAGTCGATTCTCATCAGCTGGAATGACCCAGCTTAAGTACTTAAACTATTTTGTTTTTATTTCAGAATTCTGACAGTGAAATGGCGTCTTCAGTTAAAGGTAATGTACAGCTTTGGCTTCTCAACTTGAATCTCTATTTACAAAACTTGTATAGGGTAAGCAGATCCATACATAGTGACAATGTGTGATCAGGAGCTAACATGCAGAAAAATCTGATGTGCAGTAACAGCGTTTTCTCTGAACACTAAAAATTTCAAAATCCTGTGCAAGATTAGTTTCCTTGTTAGCAATCTGCCTGATTCAGATTTCGCATGCTAAATCTAATGAAAGTCTTTGAATTAGATGTGAGAGGTCCTGAAAGGCACAGAAAACGTCCTTGTCTCTGCATGAATGCCCTTGAGTCGATTGCTTGAAAAAGTGCACTTGCCATTCTTTCCATGATCTAGTGGCAACTCGTAGTTGCCCAATGTGAGCTTTCTCAGGAATCCATTTTGTTCCTTACAGCTCCTTACCGTATCGACGAAGTGTGGTCAGAGATGCAGTTTGCAGTAAGTTGTTCTGTTTATTTATTTGCTTTCCTTGGTATCGTTCGTACTTTTAATGGATCCCTTACTTGCGATAAAGTGACATCGCCATAGAGTCAAGCACTGTATAACGTATGATAAAATCAACCGAGGGTTGATGAAAACAATTTTCCGCGCCGTAAATTTGGAAGAAAGCTGACGTTTCGAGC
>JANSTR010010125.1:0-13965 GCA_025434805.1 Antipathozoanthus remengesaui | reverse complement strand
GCGAAGATATGAAGTTTATCTTTGAGTGGTGAAAATATTTCACGAGTGAGTGCAGCACTACTGTCTATATACTGTAATGAATTTATTTAATACTAGTACAAGCATCTTATTAACCAAGTGCAAGATCTGATTGGGAAAGACTAAGGGCGATGGAGCAAAATATGAGGTTTTTAATAATTTTAATATATGAGTCGTTGTGTATTTGTTTCATCAAGATCAGTATTTGACTCTTTCATCCCCATCCAGTTTATCAGCATATATCATTTCCTTACATTATCCATACAGAATTTGATAGGTTATAAGAAAAATATCATAGATTAGCAATGTATCTAAGATGAAAAGCAAAATTCTCCCAACCTGTTTACAAAGAAACAATTGTGACAGTTTAGGAGAATTCAGCAACACCCCATGTATGTCATGTTTGGAGATGAAAAGGTTACATTCCAAATGTGCTGGTTCACTTCACTTTTCTAGATGAAAAGTTTCAGCCGATCAGAATGCATGAAATCAGCTACTGACCCAAGAATCAATGCCGACATCTATTAACTACATGTATCATCAGAAGCAATCAAAACGCAAAAACAAAATTTTCATACTCCTGATGATGTTTTTTAGTCAAAAACGTTACATCTTACTGTAAACTTTTTAGCCTTTATAATATATTTATCTTACTTTATCCATGCAATTTCAATGACAAAAAACAATATATTTTTGTCTGCCATTTCAAAGACGTGTTTCAGACTTTCCAGATCTGAGACTTGCAGTATGTTGGTAATATCCTACATTAAATTCCTGCCACCAATTTTTCAAACCAAACAGAAAAAGATAGGAATTACTTGGTCACAGTCAACAGAAAGTTAATAATTTCTAATGAAGCATTTGAACATAGACAAGTGTTGGATGTACAGTACCGTCTGGAGGTAACGTACATAACCTGACTCGAGAGTCATCGAGTCAGAAACTATTCGAGTCATCGAGTGACTCGCGAGTCACATTTTAATTACGTGCTCTTTTCGTCTGTTTGAGATTTCTTTATAGATGCCGTTTTATTCAGCACTGTTAGCAAGCATAAGTTGTTTTTGATCGTTACTGCAAGTTTTAAGTCCGCATTCCATCAAACATCAAAGAAACGCATCGTTCATGTGTATCTAAGTACTGCAAGTGCATGACTCGATATGACTCGAATCAAAGTCAATTAGTCCGAGCTTTTGCATAATTGACTCGAGTGTCACTCGATGACTCGAATAGTTTCTGACTCGATGACTCTCAAGTCAGGTTACGTTACCTCCAGACAGTACTGTATTTCAGGATTAAAAGACAATAACACAGTATAAGCAGAAATTCTTCAATTTGCACATCCAGTTAAATGCACACAATCATGTAGGTCATAATAAATTTGTAAGAAAAAATATGGTCAACAAATAACTTTCAATGTTCAACAACAACAATCTCATTTAGCACTTCTTGCAGCATATTTAGAAATAAATTTTCTTCTGAACATACAGTGAGGAGTGCTAAATAATTAGACTAATTCAAGTATCAACTTGTTGTATATGATAATTATCCAAAACAAAAGAAAATTCATGAGTTTTTCAAATCAAGAGTGTGTGAAATACCAATACATTTAGCACTAGCCTACCATACAAGGCTAAGGCCCTGTTTACATGGAGAAAGATAGCCTGCCTGACTGAGATATCTTGGCTTGGCAGGTGCCCCTTCTCTATTCAATTTTAACACTGCGTTTACATGTGAACCGAGATATCCCTGGCCTCCTGGCCTGGGGCACCCGCCTCACCAAGTTACGTTTTTACCATGTAAACAATTGACACCTGACTTATCTCTGTGAGGCAAGCTATCTTTAACTATTTTTAGCTTTGAATTACTGCCAAGCATCCACATGACATACAGCTGGCCCTGTCTGACGAGCTAGCAGTTTTGCATGTAAACACAAGATATCTCAGAACCCGCCGAACTGAGATATGTCAGTTAGGTGGGCTATCTTTCTCCATGTAAACAGGGTCTAATAAAATGGTTAAATAAAAATATACAATTGTTTACTTTAGAAGTTCTGCATACCTCTTGCTGAAAGTTGGTTGCTCCAACCACACTGTATCGAAGAAACTGGAACACATTTCCATCCACTGCCATGTCTAACACACCCTCATCATCCTCCAAGACATCTACAGCTCCAACCAAATTGGGCCACTGACTGCAGGACCTGAGAACTAGTGCCCAAGCCAGCTGAATCACTGCACAAAGTCCTGGGTTCTCCCAACCTGCAGCTGTGATGATCTCCTGGTGTAGTTCAGGCACAAAACTCTGATCTGAGAGCAGTGGCAAAGAATTCTCTGTTGATTATAAGACAACATGTATAGGTTAATATTTTAAGATATAAAAAACCTCAGCCAAGCAGTTTTTTGTTACAATTTCCCCTAAATTCCATGACTTTTCCAGGCCTGGAAAATGCATTTTCAAATTCCATGACTTTTCATGACTGTGGGAACCCTGTTAACACTTCTAGCCCGCATATCAATTTTACCCAAACTGCCCTTACAACTCTGGAGCAACCTGCAAAGCTTTTCCTTTCTCCTTGCGGTCTGTTTCACGGTCACAGCTACACACAGTAAGTGAATTTTTATAGTATTTTTCTGCTCCATAGTTCATTATGGCATTATATACACACAATGCACTTGTAAAGCCGCAAATCACAGATATGAGGCCATGGCAGCACAAGCATAATAGTGGTATTAGTATTTCATCTTTTCAAACTAAGAGGACTCAGAATTCTTTCATTTAAATTATATGTTTGTAACTTTGCTGTTTAAATATCAACCGAGGAGTTGTGTAGCTCAAAGACCAAAATCAATTTCTGTGAGAAATAGAAAGGCAAATCAATCAAGTTGCGAATCTCAAATTGAGTTGTGTAGCTCGAGCAAAATAATACGAAACAATCGAGTTGTAGAGCTCGAACGAATGGAAAACGATCGAATTTAATACAAATGCAGCTCGAACAAATTTAACACAGTCCACAGGCAGCCCAAGCTCTGAATTTGCTTATTCTGTTCTCAATTTGAAAGACTTTACTGACTTTGTACATGTATAGGCAAAAATATTGGTTTAAAATATTTATGTAAATTCCCTACAAAATGGCATGTGATTAAGTATTACTTACCTTATTTGTTGTATTATGTCTCGTGTATACATGTAGTTTGGGAATCATAGAATGAGATTTTGAAATATATTTTGCTTTCCGAGTATCTCCTGGTAAAGAAGAATTAAAGGCTGGCAACTCCGTTGGAACCCATTGCCACATGAAGCACCATAAATTCCTTTACTACCATCGAATCACCAGAAATCTACACCAGTACATCTGCAAACAGATTCTTCAACCATTGACTAGCCACTTTGAATTGAGACACATATTTGGGTGGCTGTTACAGTGACCATGTAGCAGGGGTGGTGCTAGGGCTTTAGCGGCCCCGATAACAATTGTAGTTTTATTAAAAAGTATAATAAAAGCAAAAGCATGTTTTTCAAAACAGTCGAATCATGTAGCTTGAACAAATTCAAAACATTTTCAGAGTTGTACAGCTTTACGAGTGCATCATGTGTAGCACACACCTTCCTCAACCTTCCATAAATGCTAAAAGCTAGTTTTCTTTTAAACAGCATAACAGACTATCGAGTGAAAAATAGTCATAAGATTCACTTACTGTGTGCAGCTGTGACCACGAGCTGGACCACAAGAATGGAAAAACCGTGCTTGGGGTTCCAAATATCATTTGGACCCCCCCCCCCCTCTATTTTCAAAAACCTTCAACCGATTGACCTGGAACTTGGTATGTGTAATGAGTATCCAGTACACTTTCAATTAAGTATAATGATGTGACACTATTTTGGTTTCCATGGGAACCACAAAATGGAAGTGCAAAATCATGTTTGTCAATAAAATTCATTCAATTGATTAACCCTTTCAGCCCCTGCCAGTTTATCAGCATATATCTTCTCCTTACAGTTTCTACGCAGAATATGTTGTTTGGTTATGAGAATAAAGCAATTGGTCATACATATCAAACTATCTATGATGAATAGCAAAATTCTCCTAACTTGTTTATAAGGAGGCTATGGAGACAGTTTAGGAGAATTTTGTCGTGTTTGGGGCTGAAAGGGTTAAACCTACTCATGCGCATACCCCAATGTGCAGAGTAAAAAGTGTCCTTTTGCACAGTGCTGTCGTTTTCAAATAAAGGCAATATAATAAAGTACTTATTAACCTCGATTGTTCAGTCTTTACTGAAAATATCAAACTTTGTCCTTGATGCATTGGCCGTGCTGTCACTTGGTCAATACAGCGTGGCCTCAGTTTGATATTTCCCGTAATGACCTCACTCTTGGTTAATAAGTAGTTAGTGCAGTATTTTACTGAACTGTCAACCCCGCACCTCAGCTAAGAATCTGGAGGAGACATGCAAAAAATCTGGAGATTCTGTGAATGACCAGTAGATTTTATAAATTACCTCATTTGGAACATGCTCCTCAAAGACAACCTTCAAGATGAACTTAAAATATTTCAAACAATGCCTTATCAACAAAGCAGTGCTCGAATTAGTGGATGTCTGGTTGTCTGAGATGACCAAAAAGTTTACTGGGCAACAAAAGCAATCCATGAAATTGAGGAACTTCGCCCCCAGACTCCATTTGCAATGCAAGGAACAAGCACGCAGCATGCAATCAAGCATTTCCAAATAGAATTTACCCTTTTTCACTTTTTGTATGAAACTTGAAGAACCTCAGAAGATTTCAGGTCTTTGCCAGGAGGCTGGGAAAAAAGAGAAAAAATTGGGAGTCTCCCAGCAGAACCAGAAGAGTTGACAAGCTTGATCTCATGAAAATAATTACTGATTTAGAAGTAAATTTCCAGTGTAATTTTCTGATCTCTTTTATACTCTCAGAGGTGAACAGTAAAAAATCTAACATGTTCTAAGTTAGGGAAGACTGTATGATATCCTGCAGCTATTGCAGTGAGTGTGTCATTGACTTATTTTTTCACTAAAACTTCAAAAAAATCCAGGAACAAATATTACCATGCATGCATTTTTGTCAAGGGAATGGACATGTTATATGATTCTTAGCATTAATTTCAAAAAGTAAAATTTTTTTTTCAATCCATAGGTGTTGATACTAAGAAACCATGGAGTATTGGTCTGTGGGGAGACTGTTGAAGCTGCCTTCATGCGAGCTCATATACTGGAGAGGGCTTGCCAGTTCCAGGTATTCAACCTTGGCTTTTACTTTTTGTACCCATGCACACAAAACAAGCAATAGCAATAGCCACCAATCAGATGAGAGGCTCTGCTGACTTGTGAGCTCTGTGTCTTTCCCCGTGTTTTGCAGGTTGTTGTGTTTTTTCACACGTGGTTGACAAGTCTTTAATTGTCACTTAAGAGGAAGTTCATTCACAAATCAGCCGCTGTCGAGTGAGCAACTCTGTCACAGCTGTGTGACATGCAATGTTATAGTGGCACAATTTTAAAACTAATAACATGGAAGATAAATGTAAAAGCAAACACGTTTGTAAGACCAACAAATACAAGTTGTACCAAACGTATTATTTTGTAGCTTCCTTCTGTTCACTTTTCTTGTGTTTATTTGGTCTACTATCTTTAACATTTAGATCAAGAGTCTAGTCTAGTCATTTACTGTTCATTTCCAGTGTGAGAAGAGAGGGAACTATCCCTTTTATTCTGGAACTTCCTATTTAAAAATTAACTATGTTTTGCAAACCTCTTTAACATTTATTCCAGAGGCTAATTTAGATGTTAGATGTAGTAGAAATCTAGTCACTTTCTAATGCAATTGCTTCAATTTGATTGATCTTTCTCATGGTCTGTCATGCAATAGACCCCCTGCATGACACAGTCCTCTCTCACATCTAAAATAGAATCAGTTTTCCATTGTAATAATGTAATTGCAAGTCTCCTATCTAAATCCGTTCCAAAAAAATGCCCAAAAGTGTCACTAATACATGTACTGTATGGTGTGAACAATGTTTTAAAACTTGAATAATAACCAAATATTGTTTTGCTTGTGAACGCGTGCCTCCTGTGCACACGAAAAACAACACAAACTGAAACTCAGCAGACTTTTTTACACAAGTTTAAATTTTACATTTTCATAGAATATATGGTTTGTTGCATTTCTGGGGATTTCTACTAAAACTCTTAATTACTATCAGCAGTTTGATAGTTCATTCGGCCTATGGCCTCATGAACTATCAGCTAGCAGAAATTGCGAGCACATAATCTAATTGCAGGGTTCATACGTGTCTTGAACACCCTTGAATTTTAGAGCCTCAAATCAAGGCCTTGAAAGTCCTTGAATTCTGTTAAAAAAATAGCCTCGCGACCTTTGATCCTGAGTGAACTTTCAGAAATTGCCAGCATATGAAATGTATATATCCAACATATTTAATTAATAATGTGCACAACGTTGCAGTCAATCTCCCTTAACTTTCCTCATATTTTACTTTCTCAGCTCCAGACTTCTTGCATCGCCACGCATACATGTGAATGTGTTGCACATGCTTCAGTGTGCAAGTGTTTTGAATGTTTTTTTCACTGGACTATTAAGTTTATGTTTCACGATGCTAGGCAGATGCTGTTTCAATGATAAATGGTTGGAAAAAGATGATTACAAGACGTGACTATGAAAAGATGTGAAAAATTAGACAAAGTTGTGTTAACAAATTTGCCACAATTTACTTTTCATTAAACATATTTGTATTCTAGTATTACCTGGTTTGAAATATTAAAATTGCTTAACAAGGGTCCTTGAAATTTTATACTACGGTCCTTGAAAGTCTTTGAAAAGTCCTTGAATTTTACAGCTGAGAAAGTGTATGAACCGTGTAATTTTTAAATAGGAAGTCAAGTAATGAACTTGGAATGTGTGGATTTTTTTAGATTTCTTGTTGATTTAACAAGAATATAGATCAAGAGTTACAATTATAATTCTAATGAGAGGTTTCTTTAAATTACATTATAGGTGAATGCCATTCCAGCTGGAATTGATAACCTGATCAAACTTGATGATGATATTGTCAATAAAGTACGAGAAACTGGAGGTGCCGACCAGACTGGGAGGGGACCCAACATGAAGATTGAGGAGAGGGATTTTGAAGCGTGGATGCGCATGTTAGATGCAATGGTGGGTGGAATTATGGTCATATTTTCTAATTTAGTTCAAATTTTAATGTAGTAGGGATGAACTCATTTAGGAATGAGATGTTTAATTTTAATATTAAATCGTGTGAAAAAATATAGTTTGAGTTTGAGCAAGGTACCAGGATAAATTCATTCCAGGAGTGCCACTGGAACAATTTTTTTTTGCATTTTTTTATTGTTCTTGATGTGTATAAAATATGCCAGTAATCACAACTCAAATTTGCCAAAAAAAATTTAAAGGTAAGTTTTTAGGCCATAAAGTGTGCAATTTTGCAATTTGCAATGGCTACGTAAGAAGTGTGTTTCTCTGAGCAGCACAACTGGACCAAACATTCTGTCCTGTCTTTTGGAGCTATTCATGCAGCTCATTTTCTCGTTGATTCCTGCAACGCAAAAATTTCCACCAACACATTTCTTTTTGCTGTCAGCCATAACTGCAGAGTCACAGCATTGTAACATCTTACGTTATGAGGGCCTGTCACATGATCTTCTGACCGGGACTAGCATTTGCCACTTGGCAGTCGAAAATGCAACATTTTGACACACAAAAAGCATCACAAAAATTTTTATTGGCCAAAATGTTTTTTGCAGTGCCATCCAAAAGTCATCCAGAAATAAAATGATGCAAGAATTCGAATTAGATCATGGAAAAGTTGCAGAATAGCCATGGGTTTTCTTTTGCACATTTCCTCTTTCCTGTGTCAGTGTTTTAAACCTTTCAGTCCCAAACATAATAATGTGACGTGTTTCTAAATCATCCCTAAACTGTGTCCAAATATACCTTTCAAAAACAGTTAAAATTAATAGAATTAGTTTATTGTGTATGTGGTACATGTATAATTACAAGAAGATATAATTATGATGATAAAAAGGGTTAATCCATTCCCTCTTGACTTTTCTATTTATTAAATTTATCAACCTTTATGAAAATTGTCAACTTTGAATTTCATGAAACAATGAACATTTTGAGAATCTACTCTTCAAGACAATCAAAATGAATGGTATAGAGTTTCATCAACTGGTTCAGAAGTTAGGACATTCTTGGTTTATTTGAGATCGGGGTTAAGTTGGGAAATGGTTAATATCAATAACTACATGTAAGTCATATGTTGTGTTTTTTGTAGGGTTACAAGACTGGATACAGCTACAGAAACCCAGATGTGTTTGTCAGTGAGAAGAGGGATGTTCCAGAGGTGACAACTCCAGCTACAACCACCTCCCTGCGCCAGAACCTGTTCAGCACTCCAGACCGTCAGCCAATAAGGCGTGCCCACTCAACTGGGCGTGCCAACACATACAGGAACAGAGTCAAGTGGTTGAACACACCAGGTTAGTGTTGGTACTTGTAGCTTCTCTGGTTAGTGTATGGCCTTCTGATTCACTGGGAGGGGTCCCCAGTTTGACCCCCGTTGACCCCAATGCCTTTTACGACTTTTCTCTGTTCATTGTAGCTTTAGCTGTAAAAGGATGGGCAAGAAATCTGACCAAACCCAGTGACAATTAGAACTGATACAAAACTTTAAATGTTTTAAAAAGTTATAATAAACGTCTTACAACTATTTTCGGACTTAGCTTTCATGACAGGTGAGTTGCAAAGTTGCAATGTAGTTCTTCCTAGCCATTTCATGATAAATGTTTCGACGTTTCTGATACTGAGACACTCAAATGATGGTCATGATAATGGCAGTTGTGATGGTTTTGATGAACGGTATTTATTCCTCCCTGCAGTGAAATCCACAGAATACAAGAAAGAGAAAGCAGAACTGATAGAGCAGCCAGAACCAGTGACAGTGAAGGACAGTCAACCTGAGAGAGCCGACAAAGATGCTGTACAGGTCAGATGCGAACACTTTTAGAGTACAGTAAATGGCTTGCGCTCATAAGCCCAGGGGGCCTTTGGATTTGGGGAGGGGGTTATTAGAGAGGGGGCTATTAGAGAGGGGGCTCAATAAAAGTACGCTGGTAAACAAAGGTTAAGAAAATAGAGTTGATAGTTTTTCTTTGAAGTATAAATAGCTTTAATGACAAATATAGCCTTTTTCTTGTTCCAAAGGAATGCCGAAAAAAAATGCAATTGAGGCTGTGAAGCAGGGCTTGTTAGAGTGGGAGAGGGTCTTATTATAATACTGAATGACCCGGGGAGGGGAATTTTCTTTGTAAAACCATTTCTACACGAGCAAGTTCTCCTTCAGTGACAATTTTTCCTTGTCAAGTTTTATTTGCTCGTGTAGATAAACCATTTAAAATAGAACCCAAAGTTGCGAGCAACAACATAAGGCCGCTCGCCACCGTGATTCCTTGCCATGTTTTCCTTGTTACAACATCCACACGTACAAATTTCGCAACTTGTCAGGTTTTCCTTGACAAATCTCCTTGTTGAAAAACTGGTGTGTAAATTTTTCCTGATACACAAGCAAATAAAATTTGTGTGGAGCCAGCTTAAAGTGTCGTGGCTTGGTTGCTTAAGGACACACAACACAGTGGTCTGGCCGGAGTTGGAGCTCACGACCGTTGAGTCAGACATGCTTACCGGCTCGACTACTGCACTGTCGAAGTTGAAAGTCTCGTTCATTGATACTTGTGTTGATTCTACAGGCAGTCGAAGAAGCAATGGAACAGGCGAAGATATCAATGAGTGAATCAGCTCCTCCAGATGAGGAGAAAGGCACCCAGGATGCAGACATGAGGGAACACAGAGAGTATAAGAAGACAGTGGTGGTAACACGTATCACAAAGACTGACGATGGAGAGGCGCAGAAGACAACTGAAACAACCACAACACATATTGTCAATGGAGAAGAGGTTGAGGGCCTAAAACCTCCGAGCTTGGATGATTTGGACAAATCCGATGGAGAGCAGACGGAAGGCAGTCAAGAGATGTTGGACAAGAGAGAAGGGGAGCATGGAGAGTCGTCTGAACCGGATAGCCCAACGAAGAAAGGCAAGAAGGTGACTAAAAAGAGGAGCTTCAAGAAAGCCTTCCAGAAAATGATAGGCAAAAAGGAGAGATCAGACAAAGAAGAAGGCGAAAAGGCCGCTGCTGAGAAAGCAGAGTGAACGCAAGGAAGTTGAAGACTCTTTTGAATTAGCCAGGGCTTGCCATCAGAATTGACACGAATTATAATACAACAATGCCATGAAACGGAAGGCTTTATTGCCTTTTATCAGTGTTAAACTGGCTGTGAAATTTGACTGTTCATTATGAACTGCTGTGTAAGTTTTCTCAAATGTTAAACGAAGAAGCTGACACTGATACTCTTCAGTGCTTGTCGGCTTGATAAATGTGACGGGGGAAGTCGGTCAACTTGTCGATATTCGTCAGTTTGTTTTATTTTTCTTTAACGCTACTGAAAGAATCATCAGTACCGGTTATATCACCTTTTTGGTTCGTATTTCAGTTTTCAGTGGCATTGAATGCTGCTTTTTATTGTACAATGATTTCCGACTTAACTTTTAAATACTGTTTATTTTGCAGCAAGGATTTTTAATTGCATTCATTTCTTCCACAGCGACCTGCATTCGTAGTGCAATATAAGAACAAACTTGGAGTTTGTTTATTTACTTCCAATAATGTATTTTCAGGGGCTTTGCGTCTCTGGAGTGTTTCTTTTTCTTTGTACTATTTTTGTTGAAGAGCAAGCCTTGCTTTGCTCATTTAGAAGATGCTTTGAATCAACAATAAATTATTGTTGACACCATTCAGAATCAGCATCTTCTATAGATATATTTTTGTTTTTAACCACCGGATTATGTAATTAAGCTGACCTAATGTAAGTGAACTAAGTAGACATGAAAACGTCGAGAACAACACTTTTGAGATACCCTCAATTTATATTTCATTTGTTGAATCGGTGAAGTGAGAAAAGTTGATCTTTCGCAAAACCGAGATGCAAAATGTATTCTCTGGACATATGTAAAGTGGAGTGGGAAAGAAAAAAGACTATCATTTTGTGTATTGTAAAATAGAAATTTGTCAGAATCTGGCAGATCTCGGTGACTTTTTGAAGTCGGAAGTTTGGTTTGAAGTTTATTATTCTCAGTTTTCTTAGAATTAAATCCGAACAAATTCGGCGCGAGGTCAGAGGCGAGGTCTGTTATCAGCCGAGTGGCGTCATAGTGATATAATTCATAATGACAGTCAAAACCTCTATAGGAATTAATGTACATTCTCTAGAAACCTTAAACAGTTACAAGGTTATTAAATACTTGCTCAGTATTGACGTGCGATGGTTTATTTACAGATTTCGATCCAGTTGATTTAAATCATTCCAGTTGCTCTCCCAACTTCCTTGCATTATGCTCACAGATTACATCAGCATTTTCTTTCCGACTAGTTCCGAACTAACTTCAGACTAGCCCTTAACCCTTCTCGTGCTAAATTTTTGCGACTCATACAGGCCATACTTCATGAAAATTGTGGACATCTGAATTTGTTGAAACACTTAGCATTTCCTGATCCTATCTTTCAAGACGAGCAAAATGAATGGTCACACTACATGGTTTCAACAAGTGGTTCAAAAGTTGTGATACCCTTGGTTTATGTGAAAACGGATTTAGTATGACAAGGATTAAGTAGCTCTACTGTCTGTTATCGTAGCGAATCATTGCCAGGGTCCAGTTGTTCGAATGTGGGTAATATTAGCGTCAGGGTTTTAGTTTTAACCCAACATTAGATTTACTTGTTTGGAGCCTGATACAAGCTCAATTTCGTTTTTTTTCTTCTGATTTTGGCAACTGGATTTCTTTATGGTGTTTTAACAAAACCCATCGTGTTCCCATTTAAAGAAATTAATAATGGTAACTGAACTGAGTGAAGTACAATTTGGTCTGAAATCATACGCGTGATTTCAAAATTTGATTTGAAGTATGATTTCAGACCAAAAGTGCACGACACGAAGTTCAATTACCAATTAATTATATCCATTTTGAAATTTCTTTTTTTAAAACCAAGTGGTAATGATGTTTTGTTAATGTTATTCAAGTTTCCGTATTTTGGTGGGAGGACATGTCAAAATTTTCATTATTTTCGGCATTGTACACACGTTGTGGATCCTTTTTTGCTGTATTGTGATTGGCTATTTGAGCTTTTTCTGACTTATGATTGGTTGTTCAAAACAGTGCGATTACAGACTACAGACTCAAACAGTGCATTTACAGCTAAAATCCTGTTTTATGGAACCAGTCAAATTGCAGGAATCAACAGGGATTTTAAAATGGATATAATTAATCTAAAAATTCACTTTATAATCCAGGGGTAAATTTGACCCACATTAAAACAATCAGGCCCAGGGCAGTTACCCAATGAGAGGGAAGCTCCAATATGTTACCAATTTTTTTATCTGAACAGACAACTACATGTTCCTGAAATTAAACACAAATCAGTAACTGATCATCAGTAGGATACTAAAAATGTGTGCAATTCTACAATTGGTTTCGACTCAACTTTCACGGGAAAGTTGGGAACTTTTCACATTTTACTTGATTTGGCGATTTCAAGAGTGTTGTGACCAAGATTCTATAAAAAGCTTCAAAAGATGCGATAGTGTGTGAGACTTGTCAGTATGAAATTATTAGAAATAAAATGTAATTAAGAATAGATATGAATTAAAGGTCTGGGGCGACAGCAGCCTGAACTACTGATGTTTTATGTTGCATTATATTTTGTTAAATTTCCTCAATGAAACAGTTCGGAAAAGATGCTGTACAGAAAAAATAAAAATATCCCAACTCAGAACTTCGCCAATGATATTCGGAGAATTGTGCATTACTAATTGTGTAATTGCTAATTTGTACTGTTATTACTTCTTGAATTCAAATGCCGAACTACAGCGTTTAGGATCGTGTTTATTGTGAAGAAGTAACCGTGAAAGTACTCTCTTGTGTGTGTAGTTAAACCCAAGGAATAGTGAAAAGCCGGAGAAAAGTGAATCCGACAGAAAGTACACTTTTTGTCTCCAAAGACCTGGCTTTTAAAACGCCTATAAGCATTTCTTCGTGGTAAGTCGTTTCGGTTTGAAGCGTCACGTTGATTACGGATGCTAAGAAACAAATCGTGAAAGATGAACTGCGAAGTTGTTGGAAAAGCGAAGGCATCAAGTTTTACCGTTTCCCATTCCTCGTGAATACTATCCTGGGGCTTTTCGTTAACGAGTAACTGGAAAAAGTAGTGAATCGGCTGTATGTGAGAGTGATTGTAATATATATCGAAAACCAATGCATCATTATACTTGGTGAAAATAAACGTACTGCATCACTCTTGGAACAAAAGCAATGCTTTTACCAAGTCACTTTGCCTCTGGATGTTTACCACTTCATTTCATGCAGCAGAACTTTCAATTTAAGAATTCAAATCTTTAGCGATAACTTAACGTATTCAACTTGTTGATATAATGTCGAGATGTGTATTGCTCTAAATGGAAATAAAAAGGAACGAAATGTCTGTTTTGCTGTTCATTCTAACTTGGCTTCTCTGTTGAGAAGAAAGGTTTTGTTCTATAAGGAGTAATCCGATAATCCATAATCAAAAACATAGTGGTATTTGAATTGTAAAGAAAAACAGATTGGTGCCATTAAATAGGGAAAATAGACCAAGGTATGATTAACCCTCGAACTTCCAAGGGGAGCGGGTCAAATGATCGCCCCCCCGGCGGGGGGGGTGGGGGGGCGGGGGGGGGGGGGGGGTGGGGGGGGGTGGGGGGGGGGGGGGGGGGGGGGGGGGGGGGGGGGGGGGGGGGGGGGGGGG
>JANSTR010010014.1:0-13966 GCA_025434805.1 Antipathozoanthus remengesaui | reverse complement strand
GACCCCCACCCCCTGGAATTTCCAGTTGCCCTCCGTGGGGGGGGGGGGGGTATGGATATTTTCTGGAACTACACATTCCGGATACTACTCAAACCCACTAAACTACATATTTTCCTCTAATTTCAATATTCGCCAAAAAACAAAAGCATGAAAATTGAAATGTTTCCGTAAATCCCTTTTAGGAACATTTTCTTTCTTTCTTTCAACTGAAAATACAGTATGTTTGAAAAATGATCGGCCTGCTGCGCGGTCGTCGAATGTTAACTGGCTCGATGGACGCTGAACGGAAATGGATGAACTGAATTCTTACGAGTAATTGAGAACATTCTAAAATACAGTAGTCATATTTGGCTCAGCATGCATTGTGCGACATTTAAAGTTATTTGGCTTGGAAGAATTAATTGATTTCCGATTTTTTCTGCCGTGCCAGCTCGTCACCAAGCGCCGGGAATAGTTTTAGAAGTCGATCTACTATCGTTTTGATTTAAAATCGACGTTTAGAATCATTCCACAGGGGCGGATCTAGAAATTTGAGAAGGGGGGGGGGGCCACAGTTCGAAAAGGGAGAGTTAAGGCAAGTGCCGTATTTACGATCGTCCACAGCGTGAATGGCGAAAGGCGTTATGTAATTCTAGGGTGGTCCGGGGGCATGAGCCCAGGGAAGATTTTGAAATTTGCATTTCTGAAATCACTGGAAACGCACTATAATTTCAAAACATGGCATAATGGTAAAACCCTAAGTAAAAACAAATTGACTGATTGACAAGTCGACTCTTTACAATGATACTTGCTATATGATATATATTTTATTATTTAACTCCCTCGATCGGACGAGCTGCTTTCACTAAAATGAAATTAGAAAGCAATTTGGTTTCGAAATCCAAAGTGTGCACTAGTTTACGTATTCTGATGATCATATTTTCTTAAGCGCTGTTTTTGCATATCGGCACTGAAATGTCTTTTAGTGCCACCAGAAAAAGGGGGGCGGGCCCCCGGGCCCCTCCCCTAAATCGGACATGTCATCTAACAATGATGGACATGTCATCTAACAATTCAGTTGTTGGTCTTAGTGTCAAAGCGAGACAAACAAATCGTCCTGTCTTGGCCGTCATAAATTCACATCACACGTACCACTGACGTACAAACAGATAAATGTCAGTGCAAAGGGCCTTATGTTAGTGCCATTCTCCTTCCTTGACACACGGACAACTTGTTCGACTGTTTGTTCGACAGATGTGAGTTTAAGACGGCCTTTGGTCGATTTGTCCGTCTAGACGAACAAGTCGTCCACGAAAAATCGTCGGAAAAGACGAACAAACAGACGGACAAATTCAGACGACTTGTTCGTCCAGAATCGTGTTGGGTCGCGGTAAAAAGAGGAACGTAAATTGAGGAAATGCAGAAATTCGGAAAATGAGGAAACTGCGGAAATAACCGTAAATTAGCTGTGGAATGATGCACATTGTCGGTATTCCTACAGATGATTACTTACTGATTTGTCTTTAGTTTAGCAACATTATATTCTGTAAGGTTCTAATTTATTCATTATCAATTCTCAATATGTACGGTATTTTTCACTGATTGGTATAGGATTTGATAGAGCCTGAACCAACTGTAGAATTGCACACTTTTTCTGTATTCCTACAAATGTCAAATGATCAGTTACTGGTTTGTCTTTTAATGTTTAGCAATGTTATAACCGTCTGTAAATGATTAATATCTGTGAACCAATAGTACCACGCTCAATAGAACTTGATACGACTAAGATACTTATTCGTCTTGATTTGTTTGTTTAGTTCTATTCAAATTTCACAAATGCCAGGTAAATCATACCGCGAATTGAATTTATAAAATAGATATCCTATATAACTACAAGAGACAACAAATCATGCAGATGGACGTATATACGCGACACATAGGGCGCGTTCGATTGACCCTATTCCGGAATAGAAATATGTGGAATAAAAACGTTGATCGACTCAATGAACTACTATTCCAAGGTAAAAATATAAAAAATAGCGTCTTGGTTTATAAACTAGTCCCAATTGTTAATTCTATATAATTATTTCGATGCTCCGAGAATCTAGACGGATCCTTGAGATTTCATTCCTATTCCAGAGTAGACGGAATACGGTCACTCGAACGCACCCATAGACACCCACCTACACATGTACGTGCACAGACACACGCGCTCTTTCTTAAGTAAGGAAAGCCACATATACAAAAAGTGATTATTTTATACAGTTTAACTACTAAATTTAAAAAATTAGAAAATAATAATCTTTGTCAAAATCGATGTTTCTCGTTCTTGGTCTATTGCCCCTGGCCAGGTGTACAACGAACGAAGGCGGGTCGTTCACACTCCTGATCAGCCACACTATAATAAAGCAAACCATCGGCCTCGTTGTTGGCTGGACACGTCATTCTGGTTGCTGTATTCGACTGGTCGCAGAGTATAAACTTTGTGCAGTCACCACTGGGGTCTGCATATCCTCGGTCAGCAGTTTTTCCAGTGCAAAACCCATCTAATGGATTACCTGACGGACAAATTAAAATTATCAATCAATCAATTGTTCAAAGACTTTATTTTATTAGAGTGTGGTTGTATGGTACTGCGTTGTGTTATTTCAGTGTATGGTGTGGTATCGGATTGTATTGTATGCATAGTTTCGCATTGCATTGCATTGCATTGCATTGCATTGCATTGCATTGCATTGCATTGTATTGTATGGCATTGCATTGTATTGTGTTGTGTTAATTTTGTATGGTATGGCCAGCCAATGAAAAGCCAGGTAAGCCGCTGCATATTCTGAGGTATGTAACAGGTAATGTCCAACAGGTAGTATTCGGCTCTGCTTTTCCGCCATTATTTGTGCGTGCGAGCTAGTCTCACGCCATTTAAATGTGAGTAAGTGCTTGCGTACGGGCACACAATCTAAAACTTTTCTGCAATAAAACAACCATGGAACATAGAAACAAAATTCTGTATATTGAAAAGGACTTGAAGCATGGGATAAAGTAGTGAAGCAGTAGCAGCACCTTTTAGTTGTATTTCTTAGTATGAATACTCACCTTGTATATATGTATAATGCGTGGCATATTCCGCGGTATCCCACGAGAAAGCACTGCATAACTAGTATGCATTGTACTGCACTGCAAAATATTTTTATTTTATTTTATTGTATTGTACTATACTGTACTGCACTACACTGCACGGTACGGTACGGTACGGTACGGTACGGTACGGTACGGTACGGTACGGTACGGTACGGTATGGTATGGTATGGTATGGTATGGTATGGTATGGTATGGTATGGTATGGCACGGCACGGCATGGTATGGTATGGTATAATATGGTATAGTATAGTATAGTATGATATGGTATAATGGCATGGTATTGTATTATATTATATTGTATTGTGTTTACCTGTACAAGCTTGCGGGTTTGTTGAACTACACATGCGCGTACTGGGACTAAAGTAAGTGCCTCTAGCACATGGTAAGTTCATAGCCCGTCCATTGACACACCAGATGTATCGCGAACAGTCTAATACATTGGGAAATCTACTTCCGTTGGGTTCGTTACTGCAGTTTAGTTGACCTATTTAGAGACAATAATCATGACATTTACTTCAAAAGTGCATGGATATCAAAGCGCATATGCTCTCTATTGATCTATATAGTGGAAGGGAATGCCTGAAGGAGAGGGGCTGAGGTTCCCATGCTATCTGCTATCTTAAAAGAATACATGGTGTTAAGTTCTAATAGATGGAAATGTTTTGGTGTGTCGTAAAAATTCGAGATCACTTCATTGATTGTCTTGAAGAGTAGAAATGATTGGTGTTATTCGTTCTAACTTTTGAACCAGTTGATGAACACCCATAAAATGACCATTCAACTTTTTAACCAGTTGTCAAAATCTCATAAAATGACCATTCAGTCTGCTTATCTTAAAGAGTAGAAGTGATTGGTGTTATTCGCTAAAAAATATCGAACCAGTTCTCAAAGACCCATGCATCGATTTCGTCGACTTGAAAAGTGTTACTTGGTGCAATGAATTCACAACATTTAAAACATCGAGAATTAAAACAGGTTTGAAAAATATCATTTTATATTAACATGTACAAGAGTTGATACTGTATTAAGCATATTACACTCACCTTTTAGCAGAACAGGAAAGAATATTACAAGGATTACAGCTGCTGTACTGTGCATCTTGCCCGAGGTATTTTGTAAATATATATGTTCTGCTTAAAGAAAACAACAAAAATTAGCAAGAGAAATTGTTTGTCAATATTATGACGCTTGCCGATCATGTTGCAGCAAGGATCAGCCGAGTTGGGTACAAACAATTTTCACGTTAAAATACAGTACAGATTTAGAAATTATTTGTATATATATTTTGATAAGTAAACAAACTTAGTAAGTAAACTTTTTACATTGAAGGGAAATGTTTTGCTATTCACATCGTAAATGGATGTTGTCGTGCTTTTTTAGTTGCCGACATACACTCGAGGAGGTTCTAAATGTACGTGGCATGTCAATTTTTGCATAAGAAGGACTGATTGTTAACTATTAATACAATGAAAAGTATGCCACATCTTCCCTTGCACACGACTAAGCAACCCATGTAATTGTAAAGTTGTGACGGAACTGGGCTCTGGGAATATTTCTGAGACACTTGTGGTTTGTGCTGTTTACGTTGGTCGTGATTTCAACAATCTCTAATTAAATAAAGTGGTTTGACGTCAAGTAGTCGTGACGTCATTTTTTGTTAAGTTATACCTGCACTTCAACATGCAAGTTAATTCCACGTTGGAAAACAGTTTTACGCAATTCATCTTATTCACCGAACAAATTAAACTTGTCTTATTAAAACTTGTCAAAGAAAACAAGTCCGCTTTCTAGAGCGATTATTAAAATATAACCACTTTCGAAATGATTGAATAGTACGGGAATTTTTTTGCTTGTTGCAAGGCTCAATCTGGCAGATTCCCTATACGTGGACTGTATTTGTCAACTCTGGATTTTTAGAAAAGCTTTTAATAAGAAAGTCGAGGCAGGTGAAGAACGCGCGCGTGTATAATTTCACCGGCCACAATTGACTCGCCAATTTTCCACGTCTGTTAGGCCAGAGCGGGAGAACCTAGCCACTGGCCATACCTCGTGGGCTCATTCGAGAAGTGACTGGTCATACCAGCCACACAGTTTAAAGGGAAATTGACCTTAGAAAAAAAAAATATTACCAATATTTTGCAAAACGGAACTGCGAACCGCTACTAAGATATAGTGAGAGAGCAGTGCAAGAGTGTACATGTCAGTTTGCAAAAAAATTGGACACCGGAAGCTTCATACCTATTGACCTATATCCAGAAAAATGAAAATAGGACTTGGACTCTCCACCAAAACGGTCCCAGAAAGCAACACAACGAGTACTAGTTTTATATCGAAGAATAATACACAGTCATTGGTGAGTACAGACTGTGGCGTGATTCGGATAATATATTTTCCTAATTGCATTGTTTCTTGGATAAAATAAAGTCACAGTTATTGTGCATGCTCACAATAACGTGTGGAAGATTGTTAATGATTGATTTCTAAAACACTCAATTGAGCACTGTCTTCTTGGACCCGGTTTGGGTGGACAGACCCATGCAAGTCTATTTTCGTTTTTGGATCGGTCAATAAGAATATTTAGGAAATAAAACTGCATTGCGTTTGTTTCTAGACTATAAGTTTAAAACGCTATGGCGCAATTTGGGCACGACAAAAGTGTTGAGAGAAAACGAGGCGAAGCGAAGCTGCTTTCGAGTGCTCTCTTACGTTATAGTTTAGATTATTGTCTAGAAACACGCGCGAGGCTGTTTTATACCTTTTAGAAAATAAGAAAATAGTGGATTTACCCTCTTTCCGAGTTATGTGACGTTTCCCAGTCAGTTCCGTTGTATAAAATAGATTTGAAGTCAGTCAGAGCGCGCGGTATCTCGATCGGGATTATTTTCTAACGGCAGTTTTAATGAAGCTTTCTAGATCAAGTGGATGATTTAACAGCACATTTACATAAAGTATATACATCTCTATAATCAGTCAAAGTTTTGCGAGATGAACAAGGAAGTTCGAGCATATTTCACCTTCAATTCATTGCTGCGATAAATTCAACAAACTTGATATCGATAAAAAGTTTGCATTCAAAGCTGGTAAATCAGTGTTGAAGATATGTGGTCTCACCTGTACAAAATATATCCTGGAGGAATCGCTAATAATATATCAGTTTGATTAGTGCAAACACGCAAATTTTATCTTGCAGTAAATTTTCAACTTTAGAAACAAATAATCGTATAATATTAATTAGATATAAATCACCATCAATATAGATAGTTTGTAAAGCTGGTATATATCTATTGTACATTAGTTTACTCTGTTCTGTTCAAAAGGTGAAGCTGATATTCCACGTTAGCCGGTCAATGGCTGAATTTCGCAACTGAGAGAAATTTTTCATACTGGTTAGTTATACAACTCAAGGAACAAAACCCCGCGCAATTTCTTATATTTGGTTTGTAGTTTTCCAAATAAAGAAATCTTACTCTAAACTGCTAAAGAATAGGAAAAGCCCTACCTGTTTCCTTACTGAGCTGTTCTGTCACTACCAAAGTCTTGCAAATAAGTCAATACAATTCAACCGACTCTTTCCCTCGAATTTATCGTGTTGTGAATTAACTAACATATAATTTTATGTGCCATTTGTGGGTAGACTCCCAGATGCATTACATGTAAAGTAACAAACACTACGATTTTTCCTATAATTGCTTTATAGTTTTCCAAATGAAGAAATCTTACTCCAAACTGCTAAAGAATAGAAAAAACCTACCTGTTTCGTCACTGTTCTGTCACTACCAAGTCTCGCAAGTCAGTGCAATGCAACAGACTCATTTTCCCTCGCTTTTATGATCGTGTTGTGAAGGGGCTAAAAATATCATTTTTATGTCATTCGCGGGGAGTCCCAGATACATGAAAGGTGCATGACGTTAAGTCGAAACTCAAATGTTAGCAAATATTGGCATGACCTTGAAATCATTCAGGCAGAGCTAAATTTCCGCCTCATCCTTTCAGGTCAGAATGTGGTACTGAGAAGCTCTCAAGTTTGAACTATCGCAACCAACGCTTTGGTCAGCCATATCAATTTGGAGCCAGGAGAAACGACGACGGGAATGTTAAAGAGAACGGAAAACAATGGACTTGCTTACAGAATATTAACCGCATGCTGGGACATCTGACTTTTCAAAAGTTCGGGGCAAGTTTTGTAGATAAGGTGAATATAAACTAACACGATGTTCGCTCGCCTTCAAAAATTGAGGTTTCTAATTATTACCATTCGCATGTATTCACAAAAACATAAAAGAATGGATTTGATAAACAAGAAAAAAGAAACCAGGAACTTAAAAATCTAACAGCCGTTCTCGTTGACGTTCCCATCGTCGTTGCTTAAGTTCCCTAGTGAGTACCTTAAGGAGCGCGTTGGCCATGATGATCCACGAGGATCCATAACTTACCATACGGACCGAACAAACGAGTCTAATAAGACTCGTAAACTTAAGACTTTGTAAATGACGGTCGCTCGAGAGCTACAGTATAGCAAGTTACTGACCTGAAATTGACCGATCACAGTGCACGAAATCAACCAGCCATATAGTAATGCGTATTTATGCAACTTCCTTTCTTACTGTATACCCACCAGTGAAGTGTCTACAGTTTCTATAAGTTTCCCATCTTTCCTTTGCAAGTTGTTCCAGCTCGTTACATTTTAAATGATCTTGAACCTAAGGTGGGCTACGAAAGATATTTGTTATCTTTTACTGAAAGCAATATACATAAAGAAAGCATCACCTTAGCAAGATCAAACACCTAATAAGCTAAGAGGATCGCCACACTCATAGTGTTGAGTTTGACCATGGAAGAGATGTTATTTTAGTCCCATCCTTCAAGAAGTCAATATTCATGTGTTATTAATGTGATGTTACTTATTACGTTTAGATAATATTACATGGCACTCGGAGATACGAAATTTGTCGTTACTTATTACGTTTAGATGATATTACATGGCACTCGGAGATACGAAATTTGCCTTGGCGTGTTGAAGAGTGATCGCAGCGAGCAAGTAAAATATTTTTTAAAATGAGATGAGAGATTTCTTATCACCAAGCGGACGTGTAATGTTCTATTTGTCACACAAACTCCAATGAAATATCAAATCATTTTAGTTTAACATAATTTCTTTTCCAGTTGTTCAAGATATGTTGTTTTCATACGAAGGTTCACCTGGTATTCATTGGTGTTTATATATTAAAATTGTGTTAATATGCCATATTTAAGTCAAAGCCCTTCCCCAGTATTGTCCTGTCTACATTGAAACATTGGTAATTATCTACATAAATCCCTCTGAACTGTCTCACAGGACTACGAAGAAGACTTTGAGGATGATGAAGAGACACCAGAACCGGATCCCCCAGTAAGAGCTAGTTTGTGTTGGTTTTGTTATGATGGACGTCCAATGTTTTCTTATGGCTAGTACACCGACGACTGTACCGTTGATATCCTAGTGGCTGTCTCCATTCCAGGCCTTTAGCCTAACTACATACACATCTTCTGTTGCTGCATCACCCTCACAGACAAATTACCTTTTATTCCCGAGCTAATAAAGGATAGTCTCCATTGAATTTATTGAATGGATTGGAGAAGATAATTTAAAAGGGAAACGTACGTTAGAAATTAACTTGTGATATTTTATATGTGCCATGCCACGATTTTCTCATAGATCACAAGCAGGCGAGACTTTCAGAAATGTCTTTCAGACTGCCTTTGTAGAGAGAGCAGTTAACCAGTGAGGATTGGCAGCAGAGCAGTAATAAACTGTCATAGTGATTTAATTGTGTAACTTAGAAGTGCTTTACAAATAACCCAGTCAATTCCTTCAGCGCAGTAAC
The DNA here is from genome assembly GCA_025434805.1 of Antipathozoanthus remengesaui. Classification (NCBI taxonomy): domain Eukaryota; kingdom Metazoa; phylum Cnidaria; class Anthozoa; order Zoantharia; family Parazoanthidae; genus Antipathozoanthus; species Antipathozoanthus remengesaui. The sequence goes on along the minus strand of JANSTR010010014.1, from coordinate 4,985 downwards.
CCTAAATCCTAAATCTCTCATCCCTTTAAATTCCACTGGGGTTACAGATTTTTTCTCTTTGATCATGTTTGCCTATTTCCTTTCTAGTGTTTAGTGCTCAGCAGCCAACGTTTATAATTACTGGTTACCCCCCCCCCCGGCTCCCCTCACTTACAATCTGAAACGTTTGATTAGTTTTGAGAAAACAGTAAATTGTGTGCAAAATTAATTCCCTCGGGTATTGAGACAGTCTCATCCATGGCTCGGGCAGCTGTACATGTATGTTTTTGCACCATTTGCTAACTGCTATTTTCTATTCTTTCAGAGAAAAGAAGACATGAATGAGGTAATTTTTTACAGTAGATTAAAGCCAGTTTTATGATTACTGGCTCACAATGTGATGCCCGTTTGAAAACATCGGAACATGGCGGCATCCATTCCACGTGTCACTAAAAACCATAGTTTGTAGTTACTCTGATTTCACTATATTTGCACATTTATGTCACAAATTGTGCAGGCAAACAAAGGGTTACCTTCCGACAGTGAGTACCTTTTAGATACAATTTAACTCGGCGGCAAAGCTTATTAAAGGGCGTCAGTGAGAATCAGTATATTTTACTTTCCATTTCCTGATTCCCCGTCCCCCCTCACTTCAATCCCACAATACAGTATTGTTTTCGTAACACTACTTTTGGCAATGAAATCATGTTGCCTGCAGCCAATCAGCAGAAACATTCAAAGTTTTGTATCTAACACACTGTGAAGTAACTAGTTAAATAAAAGCCAAGTTTAATCTTAGCTTAACTTTAGTATAGGTGCTATTGTGTTCATTCCTATCGCAATAATCAAATTTCTGTGCTTCGGTACTGGTGCATGAGAAGCAAGGTGCTGAGTAGGATGATACGAGTATATCAGAAGAATGGAACCTTGAAATTTAGTGAAAGATAACTCATGAATGAAAATGGAGGAAGCGACAAAAGGGTCTTAGTTTCCTCTTTTCATTGCGTTGCAGCTGTTGAAGGCGATTCATGCTGAGAATGAAGACGTGTTAACGTTTTCCAGAGAAGGGAGCAAGACTTTTTCTTCACGATCCAGTGATGATGTAAGTTAGACCCAGATATGCTGCTGTTTTTAATTTAGCTGTAAATGATTGTCTTTGGTTAACTTAATGGTGAAGTATAAAAACACTTTAGAACTGCTTGTGTATAGGTGTGGAAGTGTGCATCTTTTGATTCCACATGTTTAATTTTTTTTATTTTTTTTTATTTGGTGTCTGGCCAAAGAGTAGAACACCCGTTTTGGTTAGATATTCATCCAAAATTGTTTGCATTTGGGAGTTTCTGTATGTAGTGTACGTGTTTCACTTGTGCGAGTCATGTTTTGAAAGAAAACACAGTTATATATACAGAGTTGCCACGGTCAGTGCAGTTTGCATGAAGTCAAGAAAAGTTGTTAATTCTGCACTAAGTGAGGGAAAAGTCAGAAACATATAACTTATATCATTTAACCAATGAGGACACGCATACAGTATTGAATGTCTTAACAAGAAACTGAAATGTGAAGCCTGTTATATTGTCTGTACAAATTGCCATGAATAGGGAAAAGTAAGGGAATAGTCAAGGAACCTATAGTGAAATCAAATTTAAGTTTAAACTTGAAGTAGTAATGTAGTCGTGTGGCTAATATATGGTAGTGCAGCCGTTTGCATTTATGACGATTGTACACGGTTTGCAAAGTTATTTGGATTACAAAGCAATACGTTTTAAATGACTTTATTTTATGTCTGCGGCCTGTATCTCACGCTCCCAATTTTTTCATTATACAGGATTCAAGAGAAGTGAAACACAGTAAGTACTTGCACCAGCTCCCTGTTCTTTGGTTGAAATAAATTGTTGAGCGTCTCAAGAATATGTAGTTTGCGTTCCTACTTTTTAACACAACACCAGTAACAAGCTGTACTTCTTTAAACCATAGCATCAGTCAGGCCATCAACCGGCCGAGGAAGAATCAACTTTGTGGCTGCCAGGCAAAAGCAAATCAACCAAAAGGTGGCTTCAAGGACGAAGAAAAGAGGCCAGGTATATGGAGATGCAGTTTTTCATGTTAGGCCTGTATTAACTGAAAGGTGTTGCATGTGTAACGATATGATATGTCATATATTATATGTGTTGTGAAGCAGGAGATGTTAAAGGTACTGAGATAGTAGATTGTAATTCAGCCAAAATAATATTTATTGGCTGGATACATTAATATGGATGGATACAATTTTTTGATACTCTTTTGATTTTAGCCGCTAGATACACCAGTCTTGCTATTAAAGCCAAAAAGGATACTTCATTAAATGCATGTTTCAAATGCTTGCACCCACGATTTTCTCATAGATCACTGGTAGCCTAGACTTTCAGAAATGTCTTGACAGCTTTTGCAAAGAGTCTTCTCCCCTTAAAATAATATTACTGCATCGTAATGCAGATGCCATGGCTACTTAGAATTTACGTAACAATAACAATAATAATAATAATAGCCTTTATTAAAGTGCCAATACTAAAATAGCAGTATGCAACCACTAAATGGGGACACTAACAGCTTAATATACGCGTGGTAAATGTTGTAGAGAGTAGATTCCTCGTTTTACATGTACTGCATGGAAATGGCTGGGTAGTGTGGATTCAAACTAATGGGTGTGTGACAAAGGAGGACATTAGGGGAGGAGTTCTGTTCGGCAGTGGTCGAAACTCTCGTAGAGACATTCAAGAAATCGTTCAAGGCCGAAAAGTACTGAAGTTGCCAATGCTCTTCCTAACTAAGAACGTAGATTTTTCAATACTAAGCTACAAGTTCATCCATAAAATATAGACTGCTAGAACTGTTAGGACGAGAGGTAGGATGATAGTAGATAGGATAGGATGATAGCAGATAGGATAGGATGATAATAGATAGGATAGGATGATAGTAGATAGGATAGGATGATGATAGATAGGATATGACGATAGTAGATAGGATAGGATGATAACAGATAGGATAGGATGATAATAGATAGGATATGACGATAGTAGATAGGATATGATGATAGTAGATAGGATAGGATGATAATAGATAGGATAGGATGATAGTAGATATGATAGGACAATAATAGATAGGGTATGATGATAGTAGATAGGATAGGATGATAGTACAATAGGATAGGATGATAGTTCTATACACACACTTTTATAGAAGAACATGCATTGCGAACTTTTTATGTTTAACAAACAATGATTTGTTGCAAGAATAATCTGAAAGTGTTAGTGGTGTCTATGTTTATTTGAAATCGTTGTTGCTTTTTATTTGCCAGCTAGATATTTTAAAAGCCAGGGAGTGTTCCTGTTTTTATTGCCAGCCGTGTAATATTGAGCTGTTATTGATTGTGTCTGCAGGAATTAATGCATCTTATTGACCTGGACGTAGCTTCGTTTGATATATTCGACCTTCCCCCTCTGAATGAGTATGAGCTGTATATTAAGAACTTTGGTCGTTCTGATACCAGACAGGTAAAGTAAATGTATAACTTTAAATTTTTCAAAGAAAACATGTATCTGTAAACAAAGAATTATTAGATTAAAAAGTCTAAACAATTCAGTGAACTGTAGACTTCTCGTTTTAATTGCAGGCCTATGTTCAGTGCAATGAGGATAACGTTGACAGAGAAACGCAGTCGGAAGAGATCGAGATGCGAACGAAGTGGGTGCAGCACCCACCAGAAGGGTTTATCAGCTGTGGTGGTAAGAGGAAGTGTTGATCGAAAAAATAATAGGTTCCACAACCTTCAGTTTATAATAATGATCACGATCACGATCATGATATGATAATGATATTAATAATAATATTTATAATAATCATGATAATTATGATAATGGTCAGTGTTTTTCTTAAAGCTGGTATATGGGTAAATTGTACCGCCTTTCCCTACTAGTTGTACGTCCTTTCCCCAGCGGTAAACCAGTCTGAACTTTAGCTTGGGATGAGAAAATACTGCTGTTGTATTTCCTTTCCTAGTTGATGTACCTCCCATACTACCGATGGAGACGATGATAATGATATTGATTTGGTAATGATGATAATAATGATGATGATATTGATTTGGTAATGATGATAATGATGATGATAATGGTGATGATGATAATAATGATGATGATGATGATGATGATGATGATATTGATTTGGTAATGATGATAATGATGATGATGATGGTGATGATGATAATAATGATGATGATGATGATATTAATTTGGTAATGATGATAATGATGATGATGATGATGATAATGATGATGATGATGATGATAATGATATTGATTTGGTAATGATGATAATAATGATGATGGTGATAATGATGATGATAATGGTATTGATTTGGTAATGATGATTATAATAATGATGATAATGATATTGATTTGGTAATGATGATAATAATGATGATGATGATGATATTGATTTGGTAATAATGATAATAATGATGATGATGATAATGATATTGATTTGGTAATGATGATAATAATGATGATGATAATGATATTGATTTGGTAATGATAATAATGATGATGATGATGATTATGGTGATGATAATGATAATGATGATGGTAATGATAATGTATTGATATTGATATTGATATTGATATTGATAATAATGATGATATTGGTAATGATGATAATATTGGTAATAATAATGATAATGGTTTTGATAATTATAATGATAGTGATGATAATAATGCGTTAGGAGTCATGAAAATCTGGAAACTCAGGGAATTCCGTGCCGAAGTCGTTTTCCAGCTCTGCAAGGTCATGCCGGAGTTTTGCTTTTGGTAACTAAAGGCATGCTGACTGAATATTACTCTATAGAGTTTGAGGTAGTTTTTATGTTTATGAGCGAGAAATAGAAAATTGTAACTTCCAATTTGCCGCCCGTTTACAACAACATGATAACGAGGCACGTCAACATATAGGCCCCAGGTCCTCGAACAACACCAC